>JAYEVE010000591.1:0-108578 GCA_036346375.1 Guadua angustifolia | reverse complement strand
TCAAAGAGAATGGGTAGGGGATGGCTATAGGTAGAGTTGCGGCTATCGGTGATGGCACTGCCTGCTCCTCTCCTATCGAATTATCCCCTCCCTTTCCTTGTGCTAACAACTCTCCCTCTCCCAATCCCATCACGATGCCGTTGCCTCCATTGCCAGCGAGAATGCATCTGTTCTCTATGGGTGTCTTCATCCACATCAACAACATCTTCCATCACTATTCCATCTCTATTCCTTCGTCAAGAATGGTTCTGCTAATGTGGCTTCTTTTATCCTCAATCCGGCCATCTCATGGAACTTTCATTTACCCTTTTCAGATCAGGCCTTCCAGGAGCTTCAG
Organism: Guadua angustifolia; assembly: GCA_036346375.1. NCBI lineage: Eukaryota > Viridiplantae > Streptophyta > Magnoliopsida > Poales > Poaceae > Guadua > Guadua angustifolia. The sequence continues at coordinate 108,241 of JAYEVE010000591.1, read as the reverse complement.
ATCTTTTTATCGCTTAATTCAGTCCATGGGCTCCATCAATGGTAATCTGGATGAATGGTCCTATATTTGAATTCGCAGGATTTCAAACCCAGAGGTTCTACAAGATGGTTTTCAACTGTGTGGCTGCTCCGGGTCGCATTATCCGGATTTGGAAAGGCAAATGCTCAACCAAGCTCAAAGTCTTTACATGGTTGCTCTCGTTGGGATCGGCTCAATACTAGGCAACCTGCTTCGAGGAAGATTTGCCCAATCCCCGATCCGATTATAATCAGTGTCTTTGTAACTGCAAATGCGGTTGAAGAATCTAGGGACCATCTTTTCTTTGATTGTCGCTTTAGTAAACATTGTCCGAATGCCTTGCAAATATCTTGGGACCTCGATCAATGATATCTTCCAGAGAATTTCAATCTGCGTCTTCTAATGATCGGCGCTTTTCTTTATGGATGCTCTCATGATTGTCTCATGGGGCATTTGGAAGCAAGCGAATTAATAAAATATTTAGATCCATGCTAGACCTAGTTTCCTTGTCCGGAAAGATCGGTGCCTCTTCTCAATTTCATTTGTAATCCTTCAAAGTTGCCCAGAATCTCCGCGAGGATTTTCTTGCTTGGGGCTTGGGGTTCTAGGCTTGTCTAATTTCCCTTGGCCGGTTTCTCACCGGCTTTGCTCTTTTGTTTGCTTTCGTTCTATTTAATATATTTCCCAGCGGGGGTTTCCCCTGTTGTTTCCTCTCAAAAAAAAACATCTTCCATAACTTCACGGAGGAAAGCCCCTACAACCCCTCCCTCTCCAACTATGTGTAAGCAATTGACGCCTAGGCATATGCACATCAGCGCATGCCAAGTTCCATTGATGAGTGGGATGCTCGCCTTTGCCCACTACGTCAGGCAAGCAATCATATAGTATGTGATTTAATACTTATACTTGGTACCCCACGGGCCTGACTTCGCCATCATAAAGAAGGATTATCACTCAAAGCCGTCGGAAGCTTAGGTGGGCCGATTCTGCCCACTGAGCCACAGAAACCTCATGGGCAAGAAGAGGTCACGAGCCTATATCGGCCACAGACCTCGACCAAATGACTGGCCGAACCACTGGAAGTCTCGGACGAGACTCAGTCTGACGCCTGCATGGGCTCCGACCCAGAAGTCAGCGGACGCCTCGACCAGCCTCGACGAGCTCCAATCGGGGCCATCGTCACGCATTAAGTCACGCGAGATGGACGCCGTGTCTCACGAGCACCGCTACTTCGCCCGAGAGCAGTGGGTCCGGCCAAGAAATCCCAGAGGACGCCAAAGTCAAGCAAACTGTTCCATCACACGGCCACACCCAATTAAGGGTTGCGCGCTTCCCGAGGCAAACCTCGAGACCCGCTTCCGACGCGTCGGCGATTAGCAGTAGAATACGCAGAGGGCTTCAGACGCCGCTTCCTGAGGACAAGACACTGGTGACCAACCCCAGTGATATCTACCAACCTCGAGCATGATTTAAGACGGTTTACGGGCGGGTGTCAGGACCCGCTAACAGCACTTCAAGGCCAAAGACTCGACACCTAAGTATAGAAGCGAAGCGCCCACCGTTAGACACTTCTTCCTCGCTTCTTCCGGCGTGATCCTCAGAACTTCCTGTAACCCGCCTTCTCTCTGCCTATAAAGGAGAAGGGACCCCAAGGAGGGGGTTCGATCAGGCATCCATACCACCACGATGAAAAGAAATCCTTGGAACCGTCTGGCACATGTCGAGAATCGAACGCACTGCGCTCTATTAATACTAATACCACCTCGCTAATCTGGATTTAGGGACACAGGCCAACCAAGATAAACCACAGGCTTCTATAGTCTAACCATTCAAGGAAGCGGAGCGCCATGGCCCTTGACTTACAAATTTACTTGCCGCCATACAAAACAAGCGGTTAGCTGGGCGCCGTAGGGGCCTGGCGTTGTCATCTCCCGGATCCCCGCCGCCTTCCTTGATGGCCTCCTTCATAAACAACGCCACGCGCCATGTTGAAATTTGGATCGATCCGCCGCCTCGACTACAGCCACGCCGCCGGAGCGCTTCGCGCTTCGCCAGATTAGTCTCGAGGACCTGCTCCCACCGAGCCCGCATACTGGGCCGACATCTTCGAAACCTTCGCCCGAGGCCACTTGTAGGGCCCGCGACCGCTTAACGCGAAGCTATTCCTTATGATGGCGACGCGAACTTGCGTGGGCGGAAGCCCCGCTTCTATTCGCTTTCACATTCGTCATGGTAATGGCGCTATATGCGACCTCCATTCACTAAATCATCGAGGATTCCTCCAAAGAATGATTCTAGTGGCAGACGAATCAGTTCTCGGCGGAAATGTGCTCCGCGTGAGTGCAATATGGTTGCACGGCGACTTTCCTGGCCGGAACGGCCCAAGCGACACTTTGCCTTCGCGCAGTAGCGACTTGCAGGAGAGGATCGCCAAGACCAAAGACGTTGAAAGTTCTTACTCACACTATTATTTGCCCCCTCAGCTTCCCGGAGCAGAGGTGAGCGAGGACAGCTTCACTGCACAGCACTGTGGGCCCAGGCGTTTTTCACTCGCCTTTGTAAGTCACAAGTCATTGCGCTCGGCGGTCAGCCCGCCAGCACCAACAAATTGATGGAGGGGCTGTTGCCCAGTATTTCCCCTCCAGCTCAGAACATCGGCTAAGGTGTTGCGGTTTTGCTCAGTAGCATTCGAGCCGATCGAATGAAGTGGTAGAGTATGTTGCATTAAGACGACGCCTGTAAACCCTAGGCTCGCGCGTCGGACGATCCTTTAGGCGTAATAGCCGGTTCACGAGACTTACCAAGATGGCGCACGAATTCGGATCGCCCAAGCCTCGTGACACCTTTGCCCGGCGCAAATACGGCTAAAGGCACGACCTATGCACGACTCCCTCGCGAGGAAGAGGCCGACGGCCACAAGCGCTTTGATCAAGAGGTCGCCGACAATGGCAGCGACAATGGATCAGAGTCTCTCTGACCGACGGGCGCGGGTATAAGATGCGGAGAATCCGCAACGCCTAACTTCCCCTGCTTCGATTCGCACACCGCTAACATCGCTAAGTACATCGGGCCACGAACGATGTTCTGCTTGAGGACTACTACTCACTGGCGGGCATTTGGGCTACGGATGACCTCTTCATCATCCAAGATCTCCCAATTTATTTGGCGAGACTCGGCTCGAGCTTTGGCTCGATACCGTTCACGACTCCATCACAAACCGGGCCGACTGAGAAGATCTTCGCTTGCACTCTGTGGCAACATACAAACGCCTACAAAACTCTTCAGAATCTCAAGAGCTGCAAACAAGAACTCGGGGAGACGCTCCGGATTACATCGGCGCTTCCCAAAGAAGGTAACGAGCTCCCCGACAGATGACGCCGACGCGTCGCCGGAAGCTGTTCATCTACGCTAACCCGTGCAAGGCTTTGATCCACAAGTTGAAGTGCGTTAGGTTCCAAGACGACCAAAGAATTGTTGGACGCCGCCACTAACCACGCCTCCGGTGAGGAGGCGTGGGGCCATTCTTCGACAAGGGAAGGCTAAGCAAGAGCTAAGCGCCGGCAGCGCCGATATTCTAACCGCTCCGGCTAAACGGAGCGCGAAGGGGAAGCAGTCCGCTGGACCCCGAGGTCATTGCCGCCGGATCGCCACTGTCATTGCCGCGAACTGGCGAGCCATGCCGCACTATTTCGAGAAGTTGATGGAGGCCCGCGTTCGAGACCACGGGTACTGTCAAGCAACACAAATACAAGGATCTGTGGAGACGAAGCGCTTTTTCCGAAACCCCACAGCGGAATAAAGGAAAGAAGTAGACTATGCCGGCCCATCAGCCAATAGAAGTGACGCCGAAGTTCCGGAACCGGCAATCCGCCGCTTTCATGATCTTCGGGCGACCAGAAGCTACGTACCGAGCAGCGCCGGCTAAAACTTCGTGATTCGCGAGGTGCATCCGCCGTGGCGCTCGCCACACCTTAAGTTCTCCCGGTGGTCGGAATCTCGACATTTTCGACTGCACGACCGACCCCGATCACATCCCGCACCTGAGGGTACCCATTGGTCGTTGCCCTGGCCAGGGATCAAGCGCCGGCCCGTGTGCTTATGGACGGCGGCAAGAGTATCAACATCTTGTATGTTGATACCTCGACGCCATAGGGGATCTCCCCTCTTGCGCCCCGGATCGAGCACAGCGCGCTTTCCATGGCGCTATCCCGACCAAGAAGTTTATCCGCCAGGCGATCGACCTGCCGTCACCTTTGAAGCCCGGATAACTTCCGCACCGCCTCGCCTTGATGCGTAGGCTCTCGAGGCTCCTACCACGCCATCATGGGAAGGCCATTACGCATGAAGTTCATGGCGGTCCCCAACTACACCTACCTCAAGTTGAAGATCGTCGGCTGCGAGTCATCACTGCGGGTCGCTCCTTTCAGTCGCCTACAACTACGAGCGCAGTTAGCCAGAACTTCGCCGACGCCGTCATGGTCCGCCGAGCTCGAAACCCTTCGCCGAAACCCTCGAGTCCGCCTCAACCCAGCAAGTCGGGGATCGGGCTCCTTCAAGTCCGCCTGGCGATACCAGGCGTCCTCGGGTCGATCTCGAGGATCCAGGCTAAGACCGGCGGATCGGAACCACGCCCCGCCAAATAGGAAGCGCGTGGCGTCGACTTCCTCCGCACTAATCGGGATGTCTTCGCGTGGAAGCCTCCGAGCATGCAGGCATCCCCGAGGTCATGAGAGCACTCCTTGAATATCCGACTGGCGCAGGCTCTGGCTCGCTCAACGCTTATGCTTAACTACTCCACGGTAGCGCAAGATCACCTGGAGAAATCGCCAAGCTTTTGGCGCGCAGGTTTGTAAAGAGGCACGCATACCCCGAAAGTGGCTTGCCAACCCAGCCCCAGAAAAGAAGTCCGGGCAATGGAGAATGTGCGCGTGACTACACGAGCCTCGATAAGGCCCGTCCTAAGGACCCTTTTCCATCGCCTCAGACGACTGTGTCGCCGACTCGACGGCTGGATCACGAACCCTGTCTTTCTGGATGCCTACTCGAGGCTATCACCAGAGCAGCGATGAAGGAGTCCGGCCACCGCTTACCTCCTTCATCACTCCGCTAAACGTGTTTTGTTACGTAACTTGATGCTCTTTTGAAATCAAAACACGCGCGCCACGCATCATCGATGTATGCAAGCGAGCCGACGCCCAAATCGGGCCATAACATCGAGGTGTACGTTAGACGACCTTGTCGTCCAAAAGCAGGAAGGTCGACGACTTAGTCGCCGAGCCTCGAAGAAACAACCATGAACTCTTCGGCGTTCCGCATAAAACTTAACCTCGAAAAGCGCGTCTTGAGGTCCCGAAGGAAAGTTGCTTTCGGCTTCATCGCTTCCGTAGCGGATTGAAGACCAATCGATAAAAGATCTTGGCGATCTTGCACAGATGGTCTGATTGTTTATTTAAAGGGGTCCGTGGTTGATCGGTGCTCGCGACTTTTGTAGCCGCCAGATTCTCGGCTCGGTGAGCGGCGGGATGCCGCCGCACAAGCCGCCAAGAAGTCCGATCAATTCACTCGACCTAAGAAGCGCAGAAGCCCTCGCCAGATCGAAGACTTTCGACCTCACCACAGTCAGTACGTTGCTCCGACGCCAGACGGAGTCACTCCTCTCAGACATCGCAAGAACGACCCAAGTCGGCGTGTGCGCATTCGCAGTGAGCGAGTGGAAGAAGGCCGTGCACTCAAGGTCGGTAATGCCGTCTCTATTCGTCAGCCAAGTGCTTTCCGAGTCTAAAATCTTGCACTCTCATGTACAAAACTTACGGCGCACGATCCTCATTGCAAACGGAAGTTGGTCCATTATTTTCATGAAGCATCCCGTCCTCGCGGTAACATCCTCGCCACTCGACGAGATCATCCACAACCGCGAAGCATCGGGAGGATAGCCAAATGGGCTCTCGAGTTCAATGGCCACGAATATCCCACGCCCCAAGCGCGCGATCAAGTCGCAGTGTCTTGGCGGATTCGTCGCCGCGGCGAAAGGACCGAGGCCCAAGTTACTTCCCATGCTCGAGGACCACGAGTAATGGACAATATACTTCGACGGGTCCTATACGAAGAACGGGCGGAAATTTGGTCGTCATTGTTTCCCCACTCGGGAACAAACCAAGATGTCATCCCGCTGTTTTTCAGACGCCACCAACAACGTCATGGAATACGAGGCTCGTCACCGGCGTTCTCTGGACGCCATCTTGCCGACCTCGCACGTAGCCGGCTCTATGTCCACGGCGATTCCAAGTCGGGTCGTCGACCAGGTCATGAAGGCGACAGAGCTCGCGACTTGCATGGTATTGGTTATTGCCGGAAGTCCGTAAGCTCGAGGAAAAGTTCAAGGGCTTTAGCTCCATCACGCTACGCTTCGCCACAGCGGCGAGGCCGACTACCTCGCCAACCTCGCCCATGATAAGGCGGTCCCGTCCCGATCTTTTGTGCTTGATCTTCACTAACTCGCTCGTTTGATTTGTATCGATCGAGCCGCGGACGCTCTCACGACGCACCGCTCGATCGCCTTTATGGGGACCTTGACGCATTTCGCTCAATCAGTCGAGCTTTGCCGCGGTGGACTCGACTGAGGAAACCCTTCATTGACCGAACGGACGGCATTGCCCATCGCTCATTGACCCAACCGGAGCTCGCGCCGCTTCGGCGGGCTGTCGCTTTGTCCTAATCGGCGAGACCTGGCATGCTTAAGCCCATCCAGAACTCCGGAAATGGCCTTCACGATCAAGGGAAGGAGTTGTCGCCGACATCCACGGCGCGGGATATCGGCCACCACGCCGCCCGCGATCCCTCGTGGGAAAGGGCCTTCGGCAAGGGTTCTATTAGCCAATCGCCATGGCCGATGCCCGCCAGATGCGTCCGCTGGCGATGGATGTCGGGCCTTCGCGAACAAACTGCACTACCAAGAAGCCCTCCAGACGATTTCCATCACACGGCCGCCGGTGATGCAGGGACTCGACCGGTCAGACCCTTCGGGCCTCCGGAGGTTTTACCCACCTCCTCGTCGCAGTGAGACAAATTCACCAAGTGGATCGCTTTAAGCCGCCGCCACCATCACGTCGTCTAAGACAGCGGCCAATTTCTTCCTCGACATTGTTTATCGATTAAGGTCCCGAACTCCATCATCACCGCTAAATCGAATACGCTTCACGTGAAGGAATTCGCTTGAGTTCGCAGGACGATTTCCACATCGCGCGTCGATTACGGTCGCCGTGGCTCATCCATGCCAACCAATTCACAAAGAGAGGCAAACGCATGATTCTCAAAGGGTTCAAGCCTTGTGATTTTCAAACCTACCAAGTTCATCGGCCGATTGACAAGCAACCGAGTTGGTCCCTCCATTCTTTTGGAGCTTCGAACCACCCCAAGCAGGTAACCCAGGTTCACACCGCTCTTCACGGTGTTCGCGCCAAAATTTGACGTGCACGACGAATACGCATCTGTTCCCGAGACTTCAAGCCTTCGACAAGGCCGCGGGGCTCGAGGCGCAAGAAGACGCGGGTCGATCAACTTTCGACGAGGGCTGCGGACTTTCGCTCATGGTGCGGGACCAAGCATCGCGAAAGCGCCTCCGCCGCCACTCATGATCGCCTGTTCGAGACCGCTCCTTCGACGTTGATGCGACTTTGTCTCTGGCAGTCGATCAAACGTCAACGAGGCACAAGCTTTCTCCGTCGGTGGAAGGCCCTTTCACCATCGTGGAAGTTCTCCGTCCGGCACCTATCGACTTAAGGATGTCATGGGTAATATCATCCCAAACGCTGGGAACATTGAGAAGCTCAGGCGGTTCTACCCTTGAGGCTTCCCTCCTCCCTTATGCTTCCTACGCCCCTCCGGAAGTCTGGTGGCGTAATGACCTACGCTCGAATAACCCGGCCAGTTACGAAGAGCTACTGATCCGCTTAACGAGAAGCTTCGACACGAAAAAGGAAATGTAAAGATCCATGCATAAAAGTAAATTTAGCTTTGACATTCCTTTTCTTACATCATTAGGAGATATCGAAAGCATATTGGCTTTCACGACCTACTTTTACATGAGTATGGTCTCAAGCTGAATGACTAGCCGATTAAGGCTTTCGTCATTGCAAAAAGAGGGCATCACAAAGGCGGACCGCCGCCTTGGATAAGGAGGACATCTGCCACTACGATGTATCTAACACTCGAGAATCAAGAAGCGGATCGCCGCCCTTCGCATAATCATAAGTGTGGCTCGCGAATCGGGCGCAATCCGAGGCCGCTCGAGACGACCTCACCATGTAGCAACACCGGAGAAGGCATCGCAAAGGTGGCTTTCCACGGAATTGTGGCGCCTGGCGTCCAGTCGACTCTGATGCTCCAAAGAAGACTCACAAGCAACTCCCCGAGACACAAGACCAGCCGCGAGGCGAGACTCGACGCCGGGCGCCACGATGCACCTAAGAGGAGGTTCTAACCGGAAGGAGGGCTACCGGTGCTCGCTTCATTTCACAACCTCGCTATCCGGGTCTTCTAGGCGCACTTCGCCGCCACTATCTATCACCGGCCAAGCACCTTGGCCCGCTACCGCCGAAGTCGCCTTCAATCTCGCTGGCGATCGCCATCATGGGCCAAAGAAGCGCCGTATCGGCGCAGTAAAGCAAGCACATACCCGCCACCACTACAGTGACTCCGCCGCTTCGAAGCAGACGCTTCACAGTGGCGAGAGGCAGTACACCAGGATCGGGCCATCCGGACAAGACACGAAGCGTCATCGCTGGGTGGTATGTTCCAAGCTCGCTTCGTCAAGTGCATCCCCAGAGGCCTCACGCTCTCGCTTACAGCTTCAGACACGGATTGAAGCACTGAAGGAGAACCTCGTGGTTTCCCCGCATCCGGGCGATTCGCCTTGCTGCCGTGGCACGACGCGCTGCGCCCCATCATGTATCTTTTCATGATTTCGACAAGGCCAGCAGCCGCTTTCTACCTCCGAAACGGCCGGAGGAACGCAAGAGTCGACACCGGTGGCGCCCTCGGAGGCCCCTATGGCCCCCGTTCCATCCGAAGAAGAAGGCGAGGGCGTCGTACATGGTTGCCAATTGGAGCTGCGGAAGATACAAGAACATCACCATTAGATGCTTGAAGGTACAAACTCATACCACAAAGTTACAAGAACTTACCCGGTGGCGGGTTCCAAATGGGAAGCGATTTACGAGGGCAAAGACAAGCTCACTCGTCGCGGCATGGCTGCTGCCCTGGCTATTCCACGTAGCCTCGGGGCCGGGTAACCCTATGGATCTCTCGATCGCCTTCGCCCGGTTGGCTCTCGGGCTCATCACCTCGCTCGCCATCCCGCCGCTCAAACTTCCCGCAAGATAAGCAAATCGAAGGAATGATGAAGGGGAACGTGTGCGTATCGATGGCAATGCAACCAACTCAGAGACCTTATTTAAAGTGCGAGGGCGGTGGTGCCAGTTGGCGACGCCGCCTTACGACGCCAAGACGCCCCGTCTGGCTCCCGCGTTCGATGTATAGGGGCCATCATGCGATTTATTAGGCGCTACGCCGCTACTGGCGGCGACGGACGATTCGGAGGCGAAAGGACGCTATCACGCGACGGGCGGTACAAGAACGCCTTGGCCTCGGGTCCTGGCCGCCGTTCGCTGCCGGCGAGCCGCCTCGGCCACTGCGCGTCGGCTTGTAGACCATCAGCGCAGCTAAAGTCTCGCAGACTAACCTCGCCTCCAACAAGCCGGCTTGGCCCATTAGTCGAGGTAACCACTTCCTTAACGCTATTACGTGATCCCTTTAGAACCTCGTGGTTCCATGCTTGGCGCTTTGCCCCCGCAAACGCTGTGGAGACCGTTATTTAAATGCACTTAGTGGAGATAGTGGCGATTGACCATCGTTTCCCGCATGGTGGCCTATGTTCACCTGCCGCTTTGGCCTACGCCCTGCGGTGCTAAGTTGTTAAGTGGTAACCAGCGGAAGAATGGCGCCACTACGCGAACTAACGACGACCTTCCGCAAAGACTTCTTCCCGCTCCAAATCACGACGAACACCGGCAAGAAGGCCACTAAGGCCGAGGAATCGCAACCGTTAAGTAGCTCGCCTTCCCGTCCCACTAATCCGCAACTATGACCTACGCCTAAAGATGCAACGGCCACGAAATAATGTTTATGTAATAAGGGAGCGCCCACTCACCATGAACCGTAGTCGCCGGGATATTCCCTCGATGCGTGCCCGCGCGTGCGGTTGCTCTTGTATCTTCACCTACGTATTCCGACTTTCGACTCCACGCTCAAAGGGTCCCGACGACCCCGAGGACAATGGTCTGTCCAGATTGAGTCGCGCGCTATGGAAGAAAATACATACGTTTACATAATCCAGATATGAAAGCGTATCAAACAACAAATTGTTCCAAAGCATGAGCAATGTTATCAAACAAAAACAACAAAGAAAAGATCTGCGATGACGCTCGCCAAGTCACCCAGCCAAATCAAGTCTATCATCGCCATCATCGTAAATTAAGCCGGAGCTGCGACCTCAGGCTGCATGTGACTCACGCTTAAACCCCACGCCACCGGGCCACAGGCACTTCCGCCAAGATTTGTGCGATCGCCCCACGATCCCGGCGATGGTCGTCTTGTCGATCGGTGGTATACTACCGCTGGCGTGAGCGTGCCAAGACATACTCCGCATAGCGCCGATCCGTGAATCTCCTTGTCTCGCGGGCGGCGCGCCACGAAGCCCGAGGGAGGTCCTCTGGCTTCCGCCGCTTAGGTAAACTCCGGCGCATCGCTCACGCCGAAGGCCTTCGAGGGCTCGTCTGGTAACAGACTGAAATATTTTCAGACTTCACAAGATGTTCTCAAACGCAGGGCGGAGTATGCCCAGAGGTCGTTATGGTGTGTATGCGCCGGCATGTATCGATTCGACAGCAGCCGACAAGCCAGCCGAGACCGCCACTCGCCGCCTTCTCCTGAGTTTCGCCCGCTTCTCCTATGCGGCGATGGCGCCGAGCGCTGTCAATACTGCACAAGATCTCAAGGGCCTTCATGAGTTCCTCTCAACCACTTTGACTTCGCGCCATCGCCAAGACATATTCGCCTTTAGCGGCGGTGGCGGAAACGGGCATCAAAGGAAGTCGGCCTACTTTCGCCAAATACGCTTCTAAATCACAGACGGAGCCAATTGGCCGGTTCAGGAGGAACGACAATCGCTATTTCTCAAGGTCATGAGGCGGGCTAGGCCTTGAGCTAAGCACTGCGCTAAAGAAGAAAAATTGCGTCGGGGATCCCGCGGCGATCGGGAACTCTCACCTCAATTGGGGATCCCTCGATCACGGAAGATCGATCAAGTGGATCGATCCTCGATCTCGCCTTTACCGACAGACGACTCGTGATCGCGAGACCTCTTGGGGCCCGGGCCTGTGGTTCGCCGCCGCTTCGCTTCCCGATCCTATGGCTATCTCTACCACTTGCTATCCGAGCCGAACAAGATGCAACCGAGAGAGAAGGAGCAAAGGCGGAAAGGCGGGAATAAAGACTCGGCGCCCGCCTAAGCGCGCTTCTAGCCACCTTATTTATAGGGCCTCAAAGTGAGCAACCGGTGGCGGCAGCGGACGCCGACTGCAAGGCGCCAGACGCGTATTTACTTCCGCGACCAAAGCGAACGAGACCGCGCCTTTCGCCACTTCTCGCTTCCGCAATAAATGGCCATGGACTTCGCGCAGGGCAACACGCCCATGTAAGCTCGTGGCGGCCCTTCGGCGTAAGCTCCTGTCATTCTTCCCCGTGGCTAGAGCGGTGCTCGGTGACCGATATTATGGTCCCCACGCAGCTTAATTTCATCCTAAATCCCGGTGGAGGATATCCCGCGGCGATATTCGATCGGGCGAAGGCGGCGTGACGGTTCGACCCGGAAGTTCGCAGCCCCGACTCGCTACGCGGTCCGTCCGTCATGGCTCCGCCATCGATGTCCTCGAAGTCAACATCATCATAATGGAGGCAACGAGAACAAAGCGCCCGAGGTAACCCTAAGCTCGGCCCTACGCTCACCGAAGGCGCAACGGTTCTCAAGACGCGACCAAACATGGCAGCAAAGAGAGTCGAGCCGCCAGACTTCATATTCCAGCACCGGTGGCAGAACTTCTGCCGGGCTTCCCGAGGGTCCATCACCGCGAACCGCAAGACGACAAAGCATCCTCCACCGATTTTTCTCTCCGGCACATGATTCGCGCCGCACGCGCATCATGTGCCTCTCGGCCACTGCATTTTCCAAGGCTGCCGAGCCTCTCTCTCAAGAATCCCCATAACAAGATCACAAGAAAGGCCGTGGCGATACATCGGCAACTTACGATAACAAAATCATCAGGCCAAAATTAGGTGGCTTACCGTCCGCAGAAGCCTCCAAGCGTTGGAGATCCTCTTCGGCCTGGGACCGGGCCTCCCTTTCACGCCTGGCACTCCTCCTCTCAGAATCAAGCTCCTCTTGGAGTCGGTCACACTGGCCCGGAGGCGGACACTTCCGACAACAAGGATTTCCTCAAGGCGACGGCAAAGATTCCTCATGTATTGGACTCGCCGGGAGGACTCGAGCTCACAGCACTGCCGCCTCCACTGCTCACGCCTCATGCGTCCGAGCACAAATCAACTCGGCAAGAGCGGCCGCCTTCTCGCCTGATCAATGCAGGATTCGGAGGAACCCGGCTTTGTTCACGAATCTGAGCTTCGCCTCGCCAAAAACGGACGCCCATCAAGCTCATCTTTGCGCCAAACAAGTTCGGACACTCAGGCTAATTACCCAGACTTGGCCTCACGTGCAGGTTTGCCGATGTCCACTTTAAATCACGCTTGACGCCTCGTCGACAACGTAAGAGCAATAGCCAAGTTTTTCCGGCCCGATCCACCCGAGCCACGATCCGCCGCTTTAGCTCTTCGGGTGCTCCAAATTGGCATCCGCATCATCATCCAAAGACGAACAACGGCCACCCATAGGTCATGGCTTGCCCCAGTCAAGATCTGGATCTGGACCCTCGGCGAGAGCTGGCACAATCCTGCGCCATTGCCACCTGGTCACGCGCTGGCCACACTCGGCCGCTTCCTCCCATGAAGTCCATGGGGATAGGCGGGAATCGCTTTGGATGTCGGGTCCGAGCTCCCCAGAGGTCCGCCCCACCGGCCGGCGCCTTCAGGAGGTCTCGAGCGGCGGCGACGAAGACTGGCTGACCGCTAGTAATACCGGATGGGCGGGGCGGGTCCCGCCGGCGGTGGTGGGAGCTCACTCTCCCTCATCTCGATCTCCACATTAAGGTCCGACCACAACGATCGGCCGGGAGCTCCTCGTGGTCCTGCAGTTCTTCGGACTGTTTCCCCTTGCGCCGACTCTCGACCACCGCGCGAGACTGACACCGAAGCCATGGCTGGTAGCCACGACCGCCTCGAGCTCCCATCACAGACGCCGGCGAAGGAAAGCAGCATTCTCTTCGCTGACTTCCCGGCGAAGACAAATCGCTTCGCTTGTTGAGACGTCTCCCTGAGGCACCTCCACTTGGAGCGACGCCGGGCGACGCCAGCTCCGCCGATTCACGGATGCAACGATTGAACGAAAACCCCATGCATGGATTAGACATACCACACCATCTACGCCGAGGACGATCTAAGTCACGCCTGGCCCCAATGGCGGTTGACTTCGGGAGGCAACCTGCGCCAGTAGCGACCCTCGCCAGCCCTTCTTTCTTTTTCCCTCTCTTCGACTTCTTCCCTCCGCTTTTCCGAGCGGACTCACGCTTCGGAAGCTTATGCGGGCCATATTCTTTGTGCCTTCTCCTCGTGAGAATCACCGGAAACCATCCCGCCAACCCCTCGACGGAATAAAGACGCTTGGCCGAGGCGACGACTGAAAGGTCGCATTGAATGGGGAAAGGAAGAAAGAAGACTGGACTACATGGCTCACTGTGTCCGGGGATGACTTCGCCGAAAAGGGCTCGGGTTGGCCGCCCATCGCCACGGTGGCGCAACGACCAACACAAAGATCCGGCCGAGCCTCGATCTCCGACTCGCGAGCCCGCCTCTACCATCCGTGATAGTCGTGGACCTCCCATATTGGAACATGGGCGGTCCCTGCGCCATGAGGGGTTGAACACGCATCTTCATGAAAGCACGACGACGGCGATCTCACGGGGTCAAGCCCCGCACCGACTAACCCTTGATCTCGTTTCGACGATCACCTCCACTTTGTTCTTCTCTCCCCGGCTGCTCCCCAAGACTATTCCTCCTCTCCACAGTATGCATAACCCAGGTAAGATCGGCACTCCTCCGTGTTCCGCAGACATAGAATATCTTGAGGCAACCCGCTTCGACGAGCGGCGCTTCTAAATCGACATAGTCGCTTGCGTATCTGACGATATCTGGAGACTCACGCCACCCAGGAGGCGCCAGAGGTGCTGGCTGCCGATCCTTCGACTTCAAGTGAAAGAAGTACTTTAGAGCCTAATGGGGTTCAATCTCAGAACGCCTCGACAATGGTGGGATAAAACCACGATGTGGAGCACCCCATGGGGGTTAAGCTGATGAACCTCGACCTTGTAGTGATGCGCTGAGCCTCTGACGAACCAGGTGAAGCGGAAGTCCAACCCGCGCCAGAGAAGGAGGGCGCACAACGATCTCATCGCCAGTGAGGGCGGGGACTCCGGCCTCCGCCGCACCCTCCACCGCGAGACGCCGTCGCGGAGAATCCTCTCTCCAAGCCTTGTCTTGCCGGCAAGCAGATGGAGCATTCGGCCACGACATCTCCGGCGCGCGAAAGGTGGGAGACGAGAAAAGGTAAAGAGCGGACCCTCGGATCTCTTTTTTTTGTCTTCTTCTCTTGAACAGGAAGGTGCTCAGGCGAAGAGGGAAGCAAAGTCAGTCCGAGCCTCCCGTGTAGGTATTTTTACAGCACCGAATCCGGGCGCCGCCCGACAGATTGATGGTCAAGGCAAGCGTCACCTGCGGGAGTGTTTTGAGCATCTGGCCGAGGCCTACCGCTGGCGCCTAACGAGGACATATCCTTTCAAATATTTTTACGTATTGAATGCTGAACGAAGGGCGCCGGGTACGTACCATTGGCGCCCGCCCCACGGCCCTCTGTTTATTCTAACTACTCGAACGTGGGCCAACCAGCCGTGACGGGAAGTCCGCCGCCGCGTAGCGACTTGAGGCGGCGAGGTATTCGAGCAGCAGACGGCTCGAAACCTCAACGCCCAAAGGGCATTGAGGTTGCCCAGGATGCAAAACGAAGCGAGGACGAGGATAAGGTGAGCTCTAATGGGCTTCCGGTTAGGCCTTCCGAATTCACTCCAATCACCCTAACTTCGTGTCCGAGACCATACTTCACGCTCTCCCGGAACTCCATCGGGGTAGCAGCCACCGCATCCGGCCGGCCGACGACTTCGGGGCCGACACGGATCGAGTAAAGAAAGGTTCTTATGGTTGCTCCCCAAAGGGCGTGACGCCCCACTCAGGACCGTCTCGCTTTAAGAAGATCCTTGGGAGGATCTCCAGTGCCACCTTCGGATAACTCCGCTTGTAGCTCCACGAGCAGACTGTTACGCCGACGAGGGCAAGCATCGCCGATCACTCACTCCTCCGGTGTCCCACAACTCGCAGATTTGGGCGATTTGTGGACGGATAGACGGTGGCTATTCCTCCCACGGATAACTCCTCGCCAAGGCGAGGAGTTCGAAGAAACGCCTCACGACGAAAACTCCGCTATATAAACCAATCGCAGTTAACGCCCAAATACGACAAAAGCACGAAGCACTCGAGTCCACGTCTAAGGCGACGGCGCCTCACGGGCGCAGCCGTCACCGAACGAAGCAGCAGGTTAGCTCTTCAGTGTCAGAACCCCAATCGCCTCTCAGGCACGCCGAGGGCTCGGTTACTACTACCGGAAGCCTTTCAAGACTCAGCAAGAGGCCGACTTACTAATCGGAAAAACCCCACGGAAGTTTCGTGAACCGCCTGGGCTCCTGATCGTGCAACACCACCTAAGCGCAAGGTTCTGCTGACCAAGTCGGAAGAATCCCATGCAGATGGCTACGGACACTTTCAATTCGAAACCCTCGAAAATCCAACGTAAACCCCCTAATCCCTCTCCGACCGCAGAAGGCTCAACTACACGGCGGAGTCGCTCGCCTTGACTGAAAGGGACCGACCAGCATCAACACGGTCAAACCCGATCAAGCGGACGGATTTGCCCAGAACGCGCACGTTCAAAGGCAATCCCGGGGGCTACTGACGAATACTTATACTTGGGGTACCCCACGGGCCTGACTTCGCCATCATAAAGAAGGATTATCACTCAAAGCCGTCTTAAGCTTAGGTGGGCGATTCAAGCCCACCCAGCCACGAGAAACCTCATGGGCAAGAAGAGGCGCGCAGGCTCATATCGGGCCACGCACCTCGACCAAAATGACTACCTGAACACCTCGAAAACTCTGACGAGACAATGACAGCCTCGCTAGCCCGGTCCCGACGAGCTCCAAATCGGGGCCATCACACAGCAATCAAATCAGGGATGGACGCCTGCCTCACGAGCACAGCGCGCCGCCAGGAAGAGGTGGGTCCGCTCAAGAAATCCTGAGGACGCCAAAAGTCAAGCAAATTGCTCCATCACACACACACCTAATTAAGGGTTGCAGCGCTCTCGAGGCAAACCCCGAGACCGGTCGCCTGACGTCGGCGATTAGCGAGTGGCACGCGAGAGGGCCATCACGCTGCTTCTTGAGGAACAAGACACTACGCACCAACCCCGTATATCTACTAACTTCGATATAGACTTAAGACGATGTCGATGATTTGATGTCGTGACCACTTTAATGCATTTCAAGGCCAAAGACTTCGACATCTAAGTATAGGCACGAACGCCTAACTCATAGACACCCCTTCCTCGTTCTCTTCAAGATCCTCCGAACTCCTCGTAACCCGCCTTCTCTCTCCGCTATAAAGGAGAAGTGGGACCCCTAAGGAGGGGTTCGATCTCGTGCATCCATACCACCACAAGAGGAAAAGAAACTTTGGAACCGTCTGAGTCAGAATGGCACGCACTTCGACTACTGCTATCGTAATACAATACCACCTGTGAGCTGGGCGTAGGGACATTGGCCGAACCGATATAAACCACAGGCTTCTATAGTCTAACCATTCAAGGAAGCGGGGCCTTGCACCCTCCAACTTAAATTTACTTGCGGTTTACAAAACAAGCCATATGCTACCTTAGCCATTTCATTTTCCTTTCTATTACTAAATTGATTTATTGAACTTCCACTCAATTTAGTATGCCATTCTTGAGTGAGAAGAATTGCGAGAACTAAAGAAGGAATATTTGCTGTTTTACGTAATATATGCACAATCAAAGGTAGGATTGTTCCCTTTTCATTTACCTTTCCTCACACTTCTATAATTTTTTTGGTTTTGTATCCATGATGGTATGGTTCATTGCTTGCGATTACTACAGGATGCCCGACATGCTTGATGAAATGCCGAATGCAGATATCGACACGAGCGTCACGGTCGCGATACTTCTGAGCGATATAGATGTCGAAAAGAGTATCGGAGAATTCCAGCAAAATAAAAATAAAAAATCATCGATACTTGGCGATACTTCGATGACTTCTCCGACACTTGAGGCCCATTCCCTTGCCTTGGCCCAAAAAGCCCAATACAAAAAAAAAACCTAGCCCCTTAGCGGCCCGGTAAGCCGACCTTGCCTCACTTCCGCGATCCTGCCGCCGCCGCGCCCGCTCTTCTCCCTCTCTGCCGCTTTGCCGCTCTTGCCTTGTCCTCCCAAGCAGCTCCATCGGCCGGGCGCATTGCTCGTCCTCCTCTGCTGGGCCACGCCGCCCGCTGCTCCCTTGTTCTCTTCTTCCTCTGCCGCGCTTCTGCTTTCGTCCTCCCAGCAAACTCCATCGGCGGGCGCCGCTATTGTCTCCCTCTGCGCGCGCCTCCATGGCCAGCGCGCTCACTCGTCTCCCTCTGCCTTGCCGCATTTGCTGCCTCAAATCCTCGGTCAAAGAGCTCCATCGTGGCGCCCTCCTCCCAGCCGCAGATGTCATCAGTAAACTCTCAACAACCTCATGCAACACATGGATCTCGAAGTAATCTTGAGTCTTTAGTAGTAGTAGTGTAAATTCATCGATATTAGAAATGAGAACGATAACAGTAGATTTCCTTTATGGAATCATGTTAAAAATATTGAGAGAACTGGTGGTCGTGGACGAATGCAAGATCTGAATGCAATTTTTGTGGGCATATTATACCTGGTAGTTATTCTAGAGTGAAAGCCCATTTGTTGAAGATTCCAAACAAAGGTACTAGGGTTTGTCATAAGGTGACAGTGCCTATTCTTGAGCAACTACGCAAAGAAGTTGCTGCAGCAAAGCAGTCGCTATAAACAGGACACCAAGGAGTGTTCCTTGCCAGAAGTTTCTACATTGCCCCTTCCAGAGCCACGACATCAAAGAGAATAAAGCAGACAGATATTTTAGGCAGCTTTCACAATGAGCTTCGCCAAACAGCTGATGCTATTATTGCAAGAATGTTCTATACCGGAGGTTTGCATCTTGTTCTCATTTCTTTTGAAGCATGCCAAATTTGAAATTGTTATATGGTTTGTTGATTTGTTGTCTATTTGCAGGACTTCCCTTCAACTTGGCAAGAAACCCAAATTATAGAGCTGCTGAACTCACATTAGATGAGCATGAATTTGAGGTGATGATATGTGCAGAGGAAGGAGGAACACCACTTTCTGAAGAGATGGCTTGACAAGCTGTGTAGCTTAGGTTTATTCCTATGGTTGCACCATGGAACCATTGTATTTGGCATTGTGCCTTGTATCTTTATTATGCAATGAACTAATGTTTTAATGTGTTTAGAACTCAAAAATATTTGGCATTGTGCCTTGTATCTTTATTATGCAATGAACTAATGTTGTAATGTGTTTAGAACTCAAACTAGCAAGACAAGTAGTCGAGTACTATGTTGTGCGTCCATCTTTATATTATATTTGTCTAACTGTCTCTATGTGTCTATGTGATTCATTATTTTGTTGCACTACTGATATTGAGTAATGAGTAGTACTGATTTATTTAATTGCTATTACTTGAGTTTACACTAAGTACTTACATGATTACATCAAGTTCTTCATTCACAGGATCATTTTACATCAAATACACTTCAAATTATTGCTATAATGCAGTTTTCTTATTTTACTATACATATATACTTGGCGTATCGGCGTATCCTTGTTTTGAAAATTTCCGTATCGCTGTATCGTCAAGCACCCGATCGCCCGTACCATATGCGGATCGGTGCTACATAGGTTACTACAGTACAAGCATTGTTCTGCAGCTGCTTGTCTGCCAGCAAGGGTTCCCACATTCGGTGTTAGATTTTTTTTAGATGAAGGAAGATTTTATTAATCTCAAGAACATTACATCAAGATGATACAAGTTCTTAAAATTTCTCCAACCTCTGCTAACAAGAAGCACACTGCCCTTAAACAAAACAAAAAGGAAAAAAAAAAAGCGGCGTAAGCAATCCGCAGCCCTTGGTTTTAACGTTCAGGAGCCACAATCCGGCAACCTGGTTTCCAATATCTGCAGGCGCCACCACCAAGAACACCGCTGCTATTTGAATCATTGCGCCCCAAAATCTTGAGCGAGCATGGACTCCATACCGTCCATGACCACCAACTTGAAATCTTGGGGGCGAAGACCACCACGAGCAAGACAAATTGGACCACCATAGCTGCGACCATTAAATCGATCGCCACCAAGAATGCATTATTCCTGCTATGTTGTTTTTAAATTGATTCTTAAGGATCGTCACCCAATATCCTCGCACATCCGGTTTGCACATCACCGAGATTGGACTCAGAACAAGGCCAAATATTAACTTTGCCAAGAGGATGGAATTTGCCTCCCGCAAAAGGGCGAAAATTTCATGACAAATGCATCTTCTCAAATTTGAAGAAGAAAGAGAATACCTTGCACAATCCAACTCACCTGCTGAATTGCACCTCCTTTCATCCAAACAGTTTACTTAAGGAAGGCCATCCGAAAGGAATGGCCTTGACAGCCATGGCGTCGCCTCATCGAATCCTTCCCTCTCTCCCCAATTGGAAGAAACTATCGATCTTATCGATCCTTGCGACCCGCCTAACAATGAGCGGCCCTGCCCTCGGTATCATCGTACGCTGGCGCCTACCTGAACAGGCGCCAAGACCTCATAGAAAGATAGATCGACCGCAGCGGCCGATCGAAACTGTTGCGATCGACGGCCGCCATATCCATGGGTGAGAAGATCGCTCGAGGATATGTCGACGACCGACCGGGATCAAAACGCCGACGGAGCAGACCTCGGCCGCAGACGGGAGCCGGACGATCGAACTGCAAATCATCGAACTTCGAAAAAACCGCACGGTGATGCGGAACCCGTCGCTTTCGGCCTCGGAGGATAAACCTCCCCGGACGCGGCCGCCCGCGCATGGTCATGGCGCCGCCTCATGGAAGCGCCCGGCAGCGAGCGGCGCGAGCAATTTCTCGCATGTTTGGTCGTCATCTCGACCAAAGCCTGGTGAGGAGGAATCGGACCGAACAATCTCGGCTATCTCCGGAGCCTTGCCGAAGAGGCTCAGCGAGATTGAGATCCGGAGGCCGCGCCGCCGATATGCGCGAGATTTGGCTAAGGTGCCGGTGGCGGCTAGGGGAGGAAACCCTAGCCACCACCCTCCGCCCTCACGCAAGTATTGGCGTGGCTCTTCACGCAAGTATCTTGCCAAGAGGCAAACTACATAGAAGCTTCAGCAAGTATTCGGTGTTAGATCATATCTAATTATTTAGTTTGATGTTTGCTTCTTCAGCCTACTTGGACAACATGATGCTATTGCATGGAGTTCAGTTGATCTCTCCTTCCTCATGAGGTAGTTTTCTCATTGTTGTTTCATTTTTTTTCTATCATACTGTAATTCTGTACGAACTTTGTATAAGAGCTCTTTTACAATACACAAGAATGAATATGGGCCATCCATTTCTGTAGATCCAAAGGTTGAGATTAGATTAGATTTAACTATACTACTATGTGTAGTATAGGTAGTATAACCCGTGGAGGGGTATAATGGTAAATAATTTTCTAAGCAAATTGGCTTATAAGCATATACGCATCGTTATTCAATTTGTCTTCTTCATTGTGGTCGAACATGCATCCAGATCGATCTCCTCCTCCTCCGCAGGCAGTCGTCGGTACGCGCGTCGTCATGGTCGTCCTCGATCTTCTTCGTCTCCGCCTTCTCTCCAGCCTCGCCGTGCTCCATCGTGCACTCTGTATATACAGTTGGCAGAATCTGTCCAACAATAAGTTTTTTTTTTCTTTGAGATGCAACAATTAGGATCTTGTAGTTGCTCTCTAGCTCTACTTGATCTATATATCAGGGGAGGCACATGCATGCATGCTGGATTTGTATTGCCTTCCTACGTTCGGACAAACCGGTCCTGAAATTCTTGTGGATTCCTTTTTCGAAACGAAGCGGTTCTCATATTCCCTTCCTACGTGCAAGCTGATCCTGAAAATAACATAGGTCCAGCCTGACATATTGCAGAACACATAAATGCTACTCCGTGTTCTTTGATCTAAAAGTTAAATTTGTGAGGAAAATTCTTTTCTTTATGGGCCTAATCGCCGACAGTTGATCCCAACTCCGTGTTCTTTGGTATAAAAGTTAAATTTGTGGCAAAAGACCAGAATGCCCTCGACAAATCAACGGTCAGATTTAATTTCTACTACCGCTATATACTACCATGGTAGTGCACAGTAAAAATTCTCTTGTATAAAAGGAAACATCTACTCTGATTGCATGTACTTTGAGAATCCTTCCTTCAAATAGAGCTTTGCATGATTCAATGTTTCAGTGCGTTGCATTTTATTGCACTTCTGTGGGGCTCGAATAATTTAGTGGTTCTGTGCACTAGTGCATTAGGGTTTGTACCAGATATATAGGCTATGATGTATTTCTGCTTTGAAATTATCTATCAGGCAGTATTAATTTCACCTTAATGGTTTCGTCTTCAAATTGCTAGTCAAATAATTCTAGATTATATATCTGTGGTAGCTATGTGGGATTGACATTACTATGCATTGATTTGATACCTGTACTGAATTTCCTTCAGGTAGCATGGTAATTGTTAACTAAACCTGATGTTTAGAGATAAGGAGTCAGTTTTGTTTTTGCTTTGTTTTCTATTTTCAGTAGTAGCAGTTTCAGGTTGCTGATATGTTATCAGTTTGTGTCGTATTGCTTTTGGAGTCCAGAATAAGTTACAGATAAACAAGAAAAGTTTGAGTTGAGTTCTGTTTTGTAACAAACAGATTTGATCTATTAGCTAGCTACATATAAAATACAGAAAACTGGTTGAGTTGCGCCAGACAAAAAGGAAAAACCGAAGTGTTGTTTCTTCATCCTGTTTTGCGGAAGATTACCCGAGTAGTTTACTGTTCATCTTCCATCAATACTAATCGTCTCTATTTTGTGATTAGCCTGTGCGGTATTCTATTTTCAGCTCTGCTATTGCAATACAGTTTGTTGTTTTGCAGATATCAGAACAGGTTTCACAGAGGGATTGACGATTGACCAAGTGCAGTCCTAGGGAAGTTCTAACATTTGGTATCAGAGCTCAGATTTTGAAGATCATGTCAAGCGCATCCTCGCCAAAGGGATCACTACCAACAATGGGGCGATCAACCGGTACTGTTGAGGTGTCCGGGAGAATTTGTCAGGGCCTCGCCAAGAATCAGCACCAATCACCCGGGATTTTTGGAAGAAACCAGAAATATTCAGCAAGATTCAGAAGAACACACAATCGAGATGAACCACCAAGAACAGAAATACTACTACTAAAGTAAAGAGATTAAAAATAAGTTCCAAGAGTTCCTTTACTCTTTCTGCTGCTCTGTTTTTATAGCACCAGGTTACAAGTGCTTTAGCCTCAACAGAAAAGATTCGATTCGTTTAACCAATGCAGTAAAGTAAACGACAAAATTACATCCAGTAAAAGGAGTAATCACTGTATTCGGTCATTTAGCCGTTGGATCACTAATCAACTTCAGAAAAGACATCCTGCCCCTTGTTTCTCCTTTAAGTGAAGTCGTCTTGTTTCCCTTCGCCACTGCAGACTTGCATATTCTCCTTCTTCAAGTGTCGCTACTCCTGACAGAATTCCGGCAAGAACTAACGTACTGATTCAATATCCAAGTTGAGTGATACAAATTACGGACTATGGGCCGTAAAGATGAAGATCATCCTGAGATCACTAGGAGTGTGGGCGGCAATAGAGAAAGCTATGGTCGATGAGGAGAAAGCTCAAGGTGCATTAGCCGTGATATCCCAATTTGTGCCGGATGATGTGATGATGGCAATATCACAAAAAGAATTGGCTAAAGAGACTTGGGACACACTCAGGGAGATGCGAGTAGGGGAGGATCTAGTCAAGAAGGCACGGGTGCAGGTGCTTAAAAGACAATTCAACCGGATCAATATGGAGGAAAACGAGTCGATCAACACGTTTCAATCCTTCTCACTACGTTGGTTAGTGAGATCCAATCTCTCGCTACGGCGATGTTGGAAGACACGGTGATAGAAAAACTTTTCAGTGCTATCCCCGACAAATTTCTACCCATTGTTGGAACTATAGAACAGTGGGGTGATGTTTCATGATGATAGGGGTAGAAGCAATCGGCAAGTTGCGAGCTTTTGAGGAGAGTATGAAAGGCCGGCGTCAATAGAAAGAAGATGGAGATCAATTGATGCTAGTATCTCAGGCAAAGTAGGAGGCTCTGTCTAAGAAGGACAAGAAGTTAGATGAAGGCTCCAGCAGCAGTTTCAGAAGAGGATGGTGTGGCCGTGGAAGAAGCACTGATGACGCCAAGAAGAAGCCTCACCGAAGGTTTGATAAATCGAAAATCAAATGCTTTAATTGCGATGAGTATGGACACTTTGTTAGATAAATCTTCTGTATCTTCGTAATGATCTTGATAGAGTCGGCTTAAGATAAATTCTGTTGTATAAGTTGTTAGCCGTGTATAAGTTTGTTACTAGCTCCTGGTTTATCTTTAGCCGAACTCATCAGGTTGTTACTTGCTGTAATCTATTGACGCGTTTTGCCGTCCCTTATAAACATGAAGGCAGTGCACGGACAAGGTGCGACTGTTTCCACCAATCCTTCCGCACCTCTGATCTCTTTCATGGTATCAGAGCCAAATTCTTTAGGGAATAGATCCAATTCACAATCATGGCCAGCAGCCTCTCATCTGCATCTGGACTTGCTTCCATGATTGCTCATCCTGTATCAGAGAAGCTTGCCAAACATAATCATGCAACCTGGAGAGCCCAGGTTCTCGCCACGATTCGTGGCGCTCGCCTAGAGGGCTACCTCACCGGCAGTGCCGAGATGCCTGCTACGGTGATCGACGGCAAGGATGGCGACAGAGTCATCAAGATTGCCAATCCTGCCTATGAAGACTGGTTCGCTCTGGATCAACAGGTCCTTAGTTTTCTTCTCTCATCAGTGTCCAAAGAGATCCTGATTCAAGTCGCAGGCAAGCAAACTGCAGCAGAAGTCTGGCGCGCGATTGAAATCATGTTCGCGTCGAAGACACGAGCCCGCGCGGTGAATCTGCGCCTGGCTCTGGCCACCGCCCAGAAAGGGAATTTGACGGTGACCGAGTATATGGGGAAAATGCGCGCTCTTGGTGACGAGATGGCTGCAGCAGGGCGGCCTCTAGAAGATGAAGAATTGGTTGAATACATACTCACTGGTCTTGATGATGAATATGACTCGGTGGTTTCCTCGGTGCTCGCTCGATCTGAACCGATCTCGGTGAGTGAGTCAGATTCACGATGCTAGCTTCGAGACTTCATTTGGATCTGCTTGAAGCAATAGCGATTCGTCGGGTCCTCGCTAATGTCGCAAAATCGGCGGGTGCTGGGTCTTTGGGCCAGTTTGGGCGTATGCCGATGGAGGAAGGTTCGCTAATGCTTCTCCTCAGCGCGGCGGCCGTGGGTACAACTTCAACAACAACCCCCGGCAAGGAAACAATGGCGTGCGCATAAACTTCAATGGCAACAGCAACTCTTCCGATCGACCACAGTGCCAAGTTTGTTTTAAAACTGGTCACACTGCCGATAAGTGCTGGCACAGGTATGATGAGAGCTATATTCCTGATGGTAAGCAAGCTGCTGCTGCCACAAACTCCTACACATTTGATACAAATTGGTACACGGACACGGGAGCCACTGATCACATAACAGGAGAGTTAGAGAAGCTGTCGTTTAGAGAAAAATACAATGGCGGTGATCAAATCCACACAGCAAGTGGCGCAGGTATGGACATTAGTCATGTTGGTAAAGCTACAATTCTTACCCAGAATCGTAATCTTGATCTAAATCATGTTCTGCATGTTCCACAAGCCAAAAAGAACCTTGTTTCTGTTCATCGCCTCACTACAGATAATAATGTTTTTCTGGAGTTTCATCCTAATTTCTTTTTGGTAAAGGATCGGGACACGAGGAGCACTCTTCTTAAAGGGCGATGTCACAAAGGGCTGTATCCTCTGTCTTCCACAACATCATCCACAAAGCAAGCTTTTAGAGTTAGCAAGCCTTCTTTTAATAAATGGCATAGTCGGCTTGGCCATCCTGCAACTCCTATTGTTCAGAAAGTCATCAGTAGGTTTAATCTTCCTTGTCATATCGAGTCCAATAAAGAGTCTGTGTGTGATGCTTGTCAACAAGCCAAGAGTCATCAGCTTCCATATCCAAAGTCGTCTAGTGTTTCCAACCATCCGTTAGAACTTATTTTTTCGGATGTTTGGGGTCCTACATCCTATTCTGTTGGCGGATACAAGTACTATGTCAGTTTTATTGATGACTTTAGTAAATTTACTTGGATTTATCTCTTGAAGCACAAATCTGAAGTCTTTCAAAAATTCCATGAATTTCAGCAACTTGTTGAACGTCTTTTTGATCATAAAATTGTCACCATGCAGACTGATTGGGGAGGAGAATATGAAAAACTCCACTCCTTTTTTACCAAAATTGGCATATCTCACCATGTCTCTTGTCCTCATGCACATCAACAAAATGGATCTCACGAAGGAAACATAGACATATTGTTGAGGTAGGATTGTCTCTCCTCGCTCAAGCTTCTATGCCCCTCAAGTTTTGGAACTACATTTCTTGTCGCCACTTTCTTGATTAACCTAATCCTAGCAAGGTCATATCTTATGCTACACCCCTTGAGCGTTTATTTAAAGTCAAACCCGAATATTCATCCTAGCATTTTCTAAGTGCTTGCTTGTACACTTGCGCCCTACAATAAGCATAAGCTTGAATTTCGCTCCAAAGAATGCGCTTTCTTGGCTATAGCAACTTACATAAGGGGTTCAAATGTCTTGATATTCCCACTGGTCGCATCTATATTTCACGTGATGTCGTGTTTGATGAAGGAGTTTTTCCCTTTTCAAAGTTGCAGCCTAATGCTGGTGCTCGCTTGCGATCTGATATTCTTCTCCTTCCTCCCACTTTGTTTGCTCCTGGTTCAATACCTTCTGGGCATGAATTTGTAGCTGATCCTCTGATTAATGCTCCTACTACTGATGAAGTTCCTTTAGCACATGATGATTTCCAGGACATTACCGAAGGTGCATTTGATCCTGTCATCGATGCTCAGGCTCCGTCTTCAGCAAATGATGAAGTTCCTCCTGTTCCATTCGATTCACCGTCAGCTCCGGGATCTGGGCATACGGAGGAAGGACGCTCTTCGCCGAGCAGCTCGGCTATTCAAATTTCAGTGAACCACGCCATGCTACGCTGGCATCATGGCCGCTCATTGCATCACGCACACGCGCCCGAGAGATCTCACATTGACGACTTGAGCTGATTCGGATGCACTGGCTGAAATGAAGCTTACGTACAAAGCAGCTTCAACATGCTCCAACTCGACAACGACCACACACAAGGCTTCAAGATGGTGTCAGGAAACCCAAGGTATATACTGATGGTACTGTTCGCTATGGGTGCCTTACCTTATCTGGTGAACCGCAATGCCTAGAAGAAGCCTTAGGAAATAAAAATTGGAAGCTTGCTATGGATGTTGAATATGAAGCATTAATGAAAAATAGAACTTGGCATTTAGTCCCACCTCAGAAGGGAACAAACATAATAGACTGCAAATGGGTCTATAAAATTAAACGAAAAGCTGATGGGAGTCTAGACAGATATAAGGCCAGGTTGGTTGCAAAAGGGTTCAAACAAAGATATGGGATAGACTATGAAGACACGTTTAGCCCAGTTGTTAAGCCAGCCACCATCAGAATAATTCTTGCTATAGCTATCTCAAGGGGGTGGAGTCTCCGCCAACTAGATGTTCAAAATGCTTTCTTGCATGGCGTCTTAGAAGAAGAGGTCTACATGAAACAACCCCCAGGTTATGAAGATAAAACTAAGCTCAACTATGTCTGTAAGTTGGATAAAGCCTTGTATGGTTTGAAACAAGCGCCAAGAGCATGGTATTCCCGGTTGAGTGTCAAGTTACAAAGTCTTGGGTTTAATTCTTCAAAGGCAGATACTTCTTTATTCTTCTTCAATAAAAGAGGCATAATTATGTTTGTGCTCATCTATGTTGATGATATAATAGTTGCAAGTTCAACACATGATGCCACTCAAACATTGTTACATCAGCTCGGTCAAGAATTTGCTCTTAAAGATCTGGGAAAACTTCACTACTTCCTTGGTATAGAAGTAAATTACACACAAGATGGCATAGTGTTAACTCAAGAAAAATATGCATCTGATTTGCTAAAGAAGGTAGGCATGACAGATTGCAAGGCCGTATCCACACCTCTAGCAGCAAATGAGAAGCTCTCGGCATCAGAAGGTACTCCTTTAGGGCAAAGTGATGCAACACAATATAGAAGTATAGTTGGTGCTCTACAGTATTTGACGCTTACCCGGCCTGATATTGCTTTTCCTGTTAATAAAGTATGTCAGTTTTTGCATGCTCCTACAATAGTTCATTGGGCAGCTGTGAAAAGAATCCTAAGATATCTAAAGCAGTCAATCAGGATTGGAATAAAAATCGGTAAATCCAACTCCCTCTTGGTCAGTGGATTCTCTGATGCAGATTGGTAGTGTCTTGATGATAGAAGATCCACAGGAGGCTTTGCGGTGTTTAAGGCTCCAACCTAGTGTCATGGAGCGCAACAATGCCTCATCAGATCTAGATCCAAAGCCTGAAGTGAATATAAAGTCAGAGCAAATGCAACAAACAGAATTATGTGGATTCAAACACTTCTACAGGAACTTGGGATTGAATGTTCGCGTGCCGCCAAACTTTGGTGCGATAATATTGGAGCTAAGTATCTTTCTGCTAATCCTGTTTTTCATGCAAGAACTAAACATATAGAGGTTGATTATCATTTTGTACGGGAACGAGTTGCAAGAAAATTATTGGAAATTGACTTTGTTCCATCAGAAGATCAAATTGCAGATGGTTTTACCAAAGCTCTTCCTACAAGACAACTAGAGAATTTCAAGCACAATCTCAACCTGGCACGGTTGTGATTGAGGGGGAGTGTTAGATAAATCTTCTGTATCTTCGTAATGATCTTGATAGAGTTCGGCTTAAGATAAATTACATTGTATAAGTTGTTAGCCGTGTATAAGTTTGTTACTAGCTCTGGTTTATCTTTAGCCAACTCATCAAAGTTGTTACTTCTCAGTAATCTATTGACGCTTTCTTAGTCCCTTATAAACATGAAGGCAAAGGTACGGACAAGGTCATGTTGTTTCCACCAATCCTTCCGCACCTCTGATCTCTTTCACACTTTGCATTAGAGTGTAGTCAGCCAAAAAAGGAGAAAGCCTTGTATGCAGCAAAAGAAGATAATGAACCTGTTCTGTTGCTTCAGAGTCTGTGATCGAGTTCGAAAAAAAAGTGGTATCCGAGATAGTAATGTTCAATGAAGAGAATTTGAATCCTCTGATTCGAGTAGAGAAGAATTGCAATGACAGCATGAGATTCTTTGACACAGGAGCAAGCAATCATATGATGGGCTGCCGGGAAATATTCACAGATCTTGATATCTTGGTGTGTGGGTCTGTAAAATTCAGTGACGGATCGAATGTAAAGATCTGTGGCCGTGGCACTATCTTGTTTCAAGGTATGTCACAAGAGCATCGGGTATTAACCAATGTTTATTACATTCCCCTTCTTCACAGTAACATCATTAGTTTGGGCCAATTGGATGAGCATGGATGCAAGTCAGTAATTGATGAAGGCATTCTACGTGTATTTGATACTGAAGGAAATTTGCTTGCCAAAGTATCAAAATCTCAGAACAGGTTGTTTGGACTCAAATAAGTGAGTGTTCAACTGGTGAGTCTTCTGGCAGTGCATGGCTCGAAAGAGTGGCTTTGGCATGAACGATTTGGCCATATAAACTTCCAAGCTCTGCATGATATGTCATGGTTGGAGTTGGTAGAAGGTGTGCCACGTATTGAACATGTTGAGCAAGTGTGCGAAGCATGTCAGCATGAGGTTTTACTTACCGATATGATAAAATATCGAGGTCGGCGATAAAGGGATTATCGGGTTTATCGAATTCTATCGGCGATAGACAAAATTTTTGACCAAATTTTGGAAAAAATGGCTCAATTTGTCTAGAAAATCATGTAGATTGTATCCAAACCATTTGGCACAAAAAATAATACATATATAATAGATAAATATGATAATATCACACGTTCACAGACATACTTAACACACTCAATGCAAAGCATCATATAAGCTCATGTCCTCACACATGCATAGTCCATTGGATAGATTTGAACATAACAACAAATATTGTCTTAAATACTATATGTTTGAAGGACAATAGTTCAAACATTGGCATCAATCCATAGTCCCAAATATTACAAGTTTGAGCGAAAATACACAACATAGACATAAGTCCATAGTCTCAAATATTACAAGCACAACATAGCTAGACATCAACCCATACTCCATAGTTAGTACCACATACAAGCACATGAACCAAAAGTCCAAAATGGGGCAATGACATGTGCTCAAAATCTGATAACTAAATCCATCCATAGTCCTTGGAGGCTTGGATCACTGTGAATGTTGACATATGCTCAAATTCAGTCGTTAAACTACAATTCAATGTTTATATACAAGGGTAAGAGGTTTGTCTAACCTTAAAGTAGAGGTCCTTGAGCGGAGACTTTCTTTTGCCTTGTTGATCTTGGACGGATTAGGGGCTTTGTGGTGGTTGCTCACGCCTAGCACCTACATTTCACAGGATAAGTTTGCCTTGTCACTTGTTTCATTATGCTAGAAGACAAAAAGCTTGTTGATTGATTAATGCATAGCCATACAACAATCCCCACACAATCAACAAGAGGAAGAAAACATAATAATCGCACATGAATATGTCGTAGTTTGAAACTAAAATTAAGATAGACACGTCTTACTAAAGATTGGCTGAATTCCACAACCTAAACTAAAGCTAGCTTCCAAATCAAAGTCGATATCATATAGACTCAAGCTAAATCAAAGCGAACATAAGTTAAAGTGAAGAAACCAACTTAAAGGTGATCATCACATATTGTAACTTACCATCATCGGATCCATTGCCACTAGCTCCATCACCGCATGCTCCTCTGCCACTAGCTCCATCACCGCATGCTCCTCTGCCACTAGCTCCACCACATTCCCGTTCACCACCAGCATCACCATCACCTTTAAGACGATATAAGATTTTCAAGAAAGTTACATGACATTGAAAATGATAGTCGCTCAAAGAGTTTGTAAAATTCATTCAAAAGGTGAAACTTACCACTACCTTCGCCATCATCCGAGCGCTATCCCCGATTCAACATAAGTTGGGCTACCTTGTGGAGAATCGACTCAAAATCATCCTCGGTACCTTCCTCAACTTCCTCAAATCCTACCTTCCGTTTCTTCTTACCACCTCTTGTACCAAGATCAAGCTTCTCTTAAATGCGGCCACTTCTTCTCCATCCATTCCTAACTCTTCTATGAGAACTCTACTTGGAATTGGGGATTCAGCTCGTTGTCATCATATTCATCAAGAATGGTGAAGACTCACTCCTTGAGTTGCACAACCAATCCATGATTGGGTTACCTTCATCATACATAGCAACATCCATCATGATGCTATATGGATCTAACTCCTTATCTTGGGAGACATGCATTTCTTGAAGGCTTCATGTCATTTTGGAAATGTTGGATGCGCAACTTCAAATTGTAGTGGACATAAACCAACTTGTGGAGCTTCTCATAACCCAACCGATTTCTCAATTTGGTATGGACCAAAGCAAATGTGCTCGGTTTATTCACACCATTGGAGGGCGGGCATTGTGAAACAATGCGGCGTGCAAGCTTTTGTAGTTCTTTGTGCTCTCCATATGAATCCCACCAATCGGCTACAACAAATGACAGAACAAGTACCATCAAATAGAAGTAATAAAAATTGCAAGGACACCATTAAAAAGACACAATCAAGGTTCAAGTACAAACCTGCACTCATACGGCCATTAAGTGCGGATCGTCGAGCCTCCTCTCCGCAAATAACCCTCTCTTTGCACCAAAAAGCAAATTGCTCAATTGCGAGATGCCATTGAAGATGAGCTTGCAAGTCGTTTGACGGCCAATGTTACAAACATGTCTAGAAGCGGGTTTTTGACAAGCTTTGACCTATATAGTGCTTGAGGATCAAGTGCACCAACTAGGGAAAGAGCGAGTTCAAGATTATTAGAAGCAAATTCAGCTAGGAATGGTAATGCATGACAAAAGAACATGAATTGAATAATTCTCATTTCAGCCCTTACCTGCAACAATGAGAGTTTCATTGAGAATATATTGAAGTCTCGTGTTGATTACTTCCAGTACCCTATCACGGAGATCTTCCTTATGACTTAAATTAGCACGTATGTCATCTATGGCTTTCACCGTCTTTGGAAGAAATCCAACTATAGTTGCATTTCTCTGTTGATCAGCATAGCGAAGTACAGAGTAAATTGGTGTGACAGCTTTCAACACCAATTCCATTTTACTCCACCATCTTCTATTTGTCAAACAATCATACGTGAATTCATGGTCTTCTTCATCTCTCCATGCGCTGTTGGTCCACTCATCAGACACCATCCATGTCTTAAACTTATCCTGCCTATCCTGTAAACTCAAGGAAGATGAATCTTCGTACAAACCTCGGTGGCATTCCACCGAATCAACTCTCCACCAATCTTCTCCCTCATCATAGCATGAAGCCTACAAATAAAAAACTAAAGTCAACACACAAATATACAAGTACTCGACATCAATTTCTCAAATATACAAGTATTTACTCATATGGTTATAAAAGAATCTACAAATTCTTTTTGCATTGTCCACTACATCGGCGACCTCAGAAAACGCCCTATGTCCTTCAACATCAAATTGATAGTATGAGATGCATTGTATCGCCAAGTAATGTGTGGATATTGAGCAATGAGCTGCAAGATGCCTTCTTATAGTTGGACCCATTATCTCGTGATTTCTCCAATGACCACCTTAGCCCCAATCTCCTTAACAACCACCACTCTAATGCAATCATAAAGAAAATCAGCATTTTGGACACAACCAGCTTGCATTTATAGACTTGTGGAAGAACATACGCCCATTACTGAGAAGATCATAAAGTTAATAATACACATCATGGTTGGACACAGAAAATCATGCATATAAAACAAAAGTAAGTGTGCAACTACATTTGCATGTAATATCAATTTCCCAATTATACAAATTTTTACCCGCCCATGAATCACACATGACGGTAACACCATATTCATTCCATTCATCCTTGAATTCAACCATGTGAGCCTCCATTTATTCATAGTTCATATCCAACAATGGGCCATCTATTTCTCTTCCAATAGGGATGCGCACTCCTTCTCCAAGTTGTTGGGCCAACTTAAAGGCTGCTCGAAAGTATGGGCAATCCGCTTTCCTTCCTGGAATGTCATTGGCATGGAACCACTTCGCCAAAGCTTTCCCCAACTTATCTTTGCTATCCCCCTACATAATGTCCACCGAGGTCGCACTGCGTCTTACTACGTGCGGATCTATGTCAAAGGGGTTTGTTGATTAGTCAACAACTTGCGGACATACTACCACTAGTATTGGCACGCCCACATATTCCTCAATGACTCTCTCAATGCCATTTCTACCGCCTGCTTCATCCTGGAGGAATTCTTGCCCTACTTAAAGTCCCTAGACCTCTGCTTGCTTCCATAACCTCCTGTCAACATAGAGACGAAGATCCTTGTTTCGCTTCCTCCTTATTCTCCTGATTGCCGCTTCATCATCATTAATGACTTAACATTGCGGAACATTAATGCAAGCAACCACATTCCCGCATTAATCCACCCAAATGCTCCCTAGACGGGTCACACCTCCACCCTTAACACGACTAGTGCAATAATTGCACTAAAGCCATTCACATAAGGCTCACCATGGCTCCATGGGTTCTCGATGGCTCTAGTTAATTTCACACGCCTCCCTACAAAGACAATACCACAATATAGAAAAAAGTGCATGAGTACATACTAACCACGCCTCAACAAGCAATGACATTTTGTGATTGACCAATATATAAATGTGCACTAACATATACCTACCATTTTGGGTGAGCACCTCAACAAATTTTGTTGTCGTGCTCCTACCAAAGAACGCCGCGACGATCAAGGTGACACCTTTACCTTTGCCACGGCAATCCACCCTTCCTCTCACACAATTGCAAATGAACTCACTCTAGGACGCCAGATCATCTCCTCACCTTCAATCGCCATGTGATTCTCATTCTCGCCAAGATAAAAAGAAATATCTCAAACCAAATGAATATCACAATTTAGTAACAGAGCCTCACAAGGTTAGTTCTAACAGACACAAGATTAGCTCCTCACTTGCTAGAAAAGGAAAAAAAATGCATTGATCATAAACAGTTGGGACATATGCTGTTCACTTACTAATAAACCTTGAAATATCCAATAATTTAGACATGGTAGTGGAGTTGAACATTTGATCCAATCTAATCTGATCTAATCTAGTGCGAATGTTGCACAAGGAATATCTGCCATACTGATCTTTGCAGACAAGGCTCAAAAACACACTAAACATATACTGAATGTCTCCAAATAATTCAAAAACAGAAGCTCTGAAATTCTAAAAATCTTAATGTCAGAATTTTTATAAAATACTGGAGCAATATATTGAGCTGAAAATTTTACATAAGAATCCTTATCTCAAATTATTTTGAAAAACAAATTTTGAAAAATAAATAAATTCGTTGAGATACTTTAATAAATCGAAAACAGAATGGAAAATCCTGTGCAATGCACATTGTCAGAATTTTAGTAAATAATCTACACATTAATTAAATCTAATATTTTTTCTGGAGATCACATACTTCCAGAAGAGAATACAGAAAAAGTATGAAAAATAGTTGGCAAGGATTGGCAGGAAAATCATAAACGAATTCAGTGCATCTGCCGGTCAAAACGCTGAGGCGGTTCATCCCTTTTTCACTGACGTGTGGGCCCGGTCCCACCAGTCAGCCTTTCTTCTTCCTCACCGAGCAGAGACTCGATCTCTCAGCTCACTCACAGCTCTCTCTGTATCGATTGCCAGCTGATGTCCTTTCCTCTTTGACCGAGCAATCTCGAGGTGCCAGAAGATCATTTGAGTCGCTCTCTTGCTTCCCCTCATTTCCTTTCTTCTTTCCTCAGCCGAAAGCACCGAAAGCTCTGTCCAGTTCTGCCATGGCCGAACTCCCTGATGCTCAAGGTCCTTTCGCAATTCCTATGATCCAATGGTCCATTTCCAAATTCCTCTGATCCTAAGCATCACTAAGCTGAGAGAAGTAAAAGCCCTCAAAAATCTTTAGGAGACTTCATGCGAAATCCTTCCGCCACCGTGCGCCTTTCTTCTCCAGATCAGGCCACCGTGGGCAGCCCAAACCAGTGTCTCTCCGGCTGAGCTAAGCCCAAAAACGGAATCCCCGTGTCACCCTGAAGCTAAATCCGGAACCCCTTCAAGCTCCCTCACCCTGGTTCTTCCCAACCACCGTTCGCCATAGTCTCAATGCTTCAACACAATCATCACAAAGCAGTACATGCATACACTTGATTTAAACTTCAGATGAAGAGGGGATGTTGGCGAGGACCTTGGCGCACCTTGGCGATGGTCGTGGACTGGACGAGGCGCGCGGTGGCTGACGGCGGCGGGCAATGGTCGTGCACGGGAGCGAGCAGCGGCCAGCAGGAGCTCTTCACAAACTGGATGAAGTCGTTGCCCGCGCTCGCCTGCGACGCCCCATGCCGGCGCTAGCCTGCAACTCGTCGCGCCACCCGGATTTGAGCCGCGCCGCGCCGCGCCGCCTGGATTTGAGAGAGACGCTGAGGCAGTGGGGAAAAAATTTAGGGCTGGAGCGCCGAGCGCGTGGAGTGAGAGAGAGAGTGAGAGACTGAGGGCAACAGGGGCGGGCCGGCGCTAATTTTGGGCCGATGGCGCGAATTCAAAAACATCCGAAATTTTTGGCCGATACCTAATTTTACCGGGCCCCACCGATAAACAGGAAAATCGGGTTTATCGGTATCTTTATCGCCGATAATTTTTTCCTTGTGTCTAGCTGGAAAACAATAGCGACTTCCTTTTCTAAAGAGCATATCTTATTGAGCAACAAAACCACTTGAATTGGTACATGCTGATTTGTGTGGACTAATCATTCCGGTGACTCCAGGAGGAAAAAAGTATTTCTTCTTATGGTTGATGACTACTCTCGTTTCATGTGGGCAGTGTTGATTACCACAAAAGATGAGGCGTTCAAACTTGTTAAGACTTGTGCAGAAATCGAGTGTAAAAATAAGCTTGATGGGTTCCGGACAGATCGAGGAGGAGAGTTTGTTTCAGAAGAATTCAATAGATATTGTGAAGAACAGGGAATAAAGCATTACTTGACTGCTCCATATACACCATAACAAAATGGAATTGCTGAAAGACAAAATCAGACTATAGTGTCAATGGCAAGAAGTCTTCTCAAGAATAAGAAGATGCCTAGAAGGTTTTGGGCGGAAGCTGTGGCGACAGCTGTGTACCTTCTAAACCGTGCAGCAACTAAAAGTGTTGTGGGTAAGACACCTTGTGAAGCTTGGTTTCATAAAAAGCCAAAAGTTCATCATCTTCACACTTTTGGATGTATTGTGCATGTTAAAACAGCAAAGCCTCATCTCAGAAAAATGGAAGATCTAAAGTTCTCCTATGGTCTTTCTTGGGTACAAATCAGGGTCTAAGGCTTATAGAGCATATGATCCTGTAACCAGAAAGTGCATGTCTCAAGAGATGTAGTGCTTCAAGAGGATAAAGAGTGGCAATGGGAATTTCTGTAGAGAAGGAAGCTGCTGAACACAAGTATGAAGATGTATTCACAGTTAGTATTGAACCCTCAGCTACTGTAAATAATCCACTTGAAGAATCAACTCCAGCAAAGACGACACAAGAAAGGTTGACATCTTCATCCACAGCCATGACACAACTAGCAGTGCAGTTGTCAGAAACTCTAGCCGTGTTGATTGCTGGTGGTCCGACAATAGTAGGGGAGCCAGAGACACCGAACTCAGCACATACTCCAGTCATTGGGACTCCATCAAGTGCAGAAGCAGTAGAGTTGCACAGAACTGTCTTCGTGTCCCTCAACTCTATTGTGAGAGAGGTTAGTAAAAGATTTATATGACATAACTGCTGCTGTGGAACTAGAGTATTCGGGACTTTGTTTCATGAAAGAAGAAGAATCGGCATCAGTTCAAGAAGCAGTGAAACAAGAGTGCTGGAATAGAGCAATGGAGGAAGAGATGAAGTCTATTCTAGGAAATAACACCTGGGAGTTTGCAAAACTTCCTGCTAGACAGAAGACTATCGGTTTGAAGTGGATATTCAAAGCAAAGAAGGATGAAGATGGCAATGTGGTTAATGTTAGAAATTGACACGGAAATAAGAACGAAGTAGATCAAACCAACACAGATCGAGACACAAGAATTTAACGTGGAAAAACCCCCTCCAATGCGGAAAGGGAAAAAACCACGGGCGCCGGCCGGCAAACTTCACTATTTTGGGAGTGTTTACAAATCGCCAGAGAGATCCTCGCGACGGCTTACAAGATGAATATATATAAGGTAATGACCTAGGTCAAGAATAAAGATGGGCCGGAGCGGAGCGGAGACTGAAGTTAGCCTTTATCTGAATTTGGATCATAATTCAATAGTTAAACATAAGGCTAGATTAGTGGCTAAAGGATATGCTCAGCAGAAAACAAAGGCCTCCAGTTGCTTGTTCTTCACTTAGTTGCGGTAAAACACATTCTGAGATATCTACGAGGTATAGTTGGTTTTGGCTGCAGCTATGTGAAGAACAAGCAACTGGAGGCAAAATTGGTGGGATGTAGTGATAGTGATCTTGCAGATGACATGGATGATCGGAAAAGCACTTTCGGGATGGTATTCTTTCTTGGCTCAAGTTTGATCACTTGGGGATCCTAGAAGCAAAAGATTGTGGCACTCTCATCTTGTGAGGCCGAATATATTGCAACAACATCAGCGGCGTGTCAAGGTATTTGGTTGAGCCGTTTGCTAGCTGATTTGAGAAGAGAGAAGCCCGGGAAAGTGAAGTTGTTGGTAGACAATAAATCTGCTATAGCATTGTGCAAGAATCATGTTCACCATGACAGAAGCAAGCATATAGACACAAGATTTCATTTCATTCGAAATTGTGTTGATGAAAGAAAGATAGATTTGGAGTATGTGGGTACCAAAGAACAGTTGGCTGATATCCTGATGAAATCACTTGGGAATGTCAAGTTCTTGGAGATGCGTCAAAAGCTTGGAGTGAAATCTATGAAAGATGAACACCAAGTTTAGGAGGGAAGAATGTTAACTAAACATGTTTAGAGATAAGGAGTCAGTTTTGTTTTTGCTTTGTTTTCTATCTTCAGTAGTAGCAGTTTCAGGTTGCTGATATGTTATCAGTTTGTGTTGTATTGCTTTTGGAGTCTAGAGTAGGCTACAGATAAACAAGAAAAGTTTGAGTTTGAGTTCTGTTATGTAACAAACAGATTTGAGCTGTTAGCTAGCTATATATAAAATACAGAAAAGCTGGTTGAGTTGCGCCAGGCAAAAAAGAAAAACCAAAGTGTTGTTTCTTCATCCTGTTCTGCAGAAGATTACCCAAGTAGTTTACTGTCCATCTTTCGGCAATACTAATCGTGTCTGTTTTGTGATTAGCCTGTGCGGTATTCTGTTTTCGGCTCTGCTATTACAATACACTTTGCTGTTTTTCCAGATATCAGAACAGGTTTCACAAAGAGACTGATGATTGATCAAGTGCAGTCCTGGGGAAGGTCTAACAGTAGTGAACTTGATGAGTTTAATGTGGGTATCCAAACGATTGGAATTTGTAAGTGTATGGCTTACTGTACTAATAGGTAACTATTACAGTATAAATTGCTGGACCCGTTCATGTTGTTTACTAGAGAGTGAAAGACTCTCGGGATGGGGTGACAAAGCTTTGATGATCTATGTTTCACAGATTCAATTTTGCCTTTAGCTGTTCAAGTGCGTTTCCATAGCATGTTTTAGCCATTTGTTTACTAGAGGTGTATCATTGTAAAGAAGAGTATGGCGAAGAAACTAACTGGAAATCATATTTACAGGATCCTAAATGGGCTAAGCTCCAAGATGGAGACTGTTTCGAGCAGGCTAGCTTGCCTTTGGGCAGGTTAGTTCTTCATTGTCTAAAGGACATACTTTATTTAGACATGCTCCAATCGGCACATCTATCTACCTGCCAGGACGCTAGGGTTTGCCCTTTTTTATTATTCCTCTAGAATTTAATTACTAGAATGAACTATGCCTTTACTCTGGATCATGGGTGGCGGTCTAGTTTGAGGATTGCTAGGAACTAGGGAGTTTGTGTTAATCTTTGGTTTCTTTTTTGTGGCTGTGTGCTTCTAGTTAAGCAGAGGCCGGGAGTAATCTCAAGGACTTTGTATCTTCTCGATGTAATGTTCTTGATATTAATAAAGCTTCCTTTATCCAAAAAAAAATCAAAGATTGTGGTACCATAGTAGTTTGTTAAACATGTATCAAATGTTCACAGGTTCTTGCAAAGTAAAGCTTTGACAAAGCTATTGTAGAGTATAGCTTTGGTATGATATTCTCCCATTTTTTATTGCAGAAAACACTGGTGATGGTAATGATAGGACTAGCATTAGGGTGGCTCATCAAGCAATTTTCGGATTCCTTCAATGATTTCGAGTGACATCTTTGAATGATCATCCTCATCCCCTTTAGCATCATTCAAGATTTCAGGTTCTGTTGTAGTTAGACATCATTGGCGTACTGACTGTTATCTTTTTTTCCTTTTTTTTGTAGATAATGGGCACTGGTTTAGTCATGAAGTTATAACTAAAAGCTTGTTGTTGTCTGCATGTTGGTGTCTCATCTTACAGACATTTTCCATCATTTTCTATATCTTATCATTATGGTTTTATTGATATTTGAGAATAGAAAAATGTCACATCTGAGACGAAAGACCTGTGATAGCGGTTTGTCATTAGGAAAAAGCCTGAGATAAATACCTTGCATGTATTGTCATCCGGAAGAGGTTGAGATGAATAAATAGGAGATGAGTTGTTCATGTACCTATTTCAGTACAAGCCATGTACCTATTTTAGTACAGGCCAGTTACGCCTCTAGGCCGGGTTTCTTTACCACTAATTTGTGTTTGTTAATTTTTATCATTGTGATCACTAGGGTTGTTATTTGTTTATTGAAAACCGAAGAAATCTCATGCCTTGCTGCCTTGCTTTGATGTTAAGTTGTACTTCTTTTCCTTTTTTTTGACCTTAGTGTACTGAATGCTTGGGGAAAAATATTAATATGCCCCGAGCATAGCAATAGGCTTTTGTTGGTCTATAATACACCACTTTTTCCATACTTTTGTTTAAGATCTCTGTGTCCTCCTACATTTTTGAACTACACATTTTATGTCTATATGCCAATGTAACGATCAACCATAAATGTGATACAACTGTGATGCTGTAGTTAGAATGCTGCCTTGCCAAACAAATGATCGCTTCACGCCAACATTTTTGCAGACCTCTTTATCTCATGAAGGACTGTACGGGCGCATCGTAGCATGCCCTCTCTGTCTAATTTGCATGGTTATGCCACCTAATCCCTGAACAAGAATGCTGAATATTAGGACCGTAACTTGCATAAGTGATATAGCATGGTGTTTTTAACCTGGTCCAAGCTATCATTTGACTGATGTAGCTGCAATGTGGGCTGATTGGTTCTATTAAAATGCCCTAAACATTTCCTAGATTTGGTCCAGAGCATGTGCTGTTAAAGTATGTGTACAATAGATAGAGTTGTATCACAATTAATATGACACTTCCATGTATAGGAGATAGGATCAGCTAGAAAATAACTTACCATGTATCCTCTATCTCCTTCAGACAATGCGCATATATATACATGCAGAGCTCCTCTGTTAATTTTGAGGGCTTCCAATCCTTTTCTCATACTACTGATATTTCATTATATGGTATCAGAGCCTGTGTGATCCACACCACCATCGCCATGTCTAGTGATCTTTCCTCCAACACAATGACCGGTAGCCTCTCCTCTGCCTCCAGCATTTTGTCGACGCCAGTGCCCACCTAATCAACATCAAGCTGACTCATGAGAATTATCTACTATGGAGATCACAATTCATGCTCTATCTTAGGAGTCAGCAGCTTTTGGGATATGTTGATGGCACAAAGAAGTGCCCGCCGATGCTCGTCAACCATCAGACTAAGAGCGTCGCCACTCAGGTTCCAAATCCTGAGTATCAGACATGGCTTCTACAAGATCAGATGATTCTTAGTGCCATCCTCTCATCTCTATCTGAGGGGGTGCTTGGGCAAGTCCCTTTTCTAGGCACTTCATATGAAGTGTGGACTACCCTAGAGAGGATGTTTTCCTCGCAGTCATGAGCACACGTGATGCAGATCCGAGTGCAACTGGCAAACATGAAGAAAAATGATCTCTCAGCAGCTGACTACTTCAACAAGGTAAAAAATCTTGCTGACACCATGGCCTCAATTGGCCATCCTCTAAGCGATGAGGAGGTGATCTTATACCTCTTGGCTGGTTTGGACTCCGACTACGACTCGCTGGTAACATCTATAACCACTCATGTTGATCCCATCTCTCCGACTGATCTTTCTGCGCACCTTCTTTCCCATGAGATGCGCATAGACAATCGAAACTTTGGAGTTCAAATTAGAGATCACTCAGCACACTTTGCCGGTAACAATAATAACAACCTAAACATTGGAGGTGATCGTGGTGGCAAACAATCCTATTATGGTATTAAGCATTGCTCGGTGATTACAGTCAAGGGTTAGATTTTATCAAAAATAAATGTGGGAATGGATGTTGAAATGTGGAATAAGGTTATGAGTTGATTATTGAAAAACAATTTCAAAAGTTATTATTGTTATTATTTATTTTACTGTCTTTCAATCTATTTATGCTAATCCTTTACAAATGCTATTTATGCAAAATAACCTTGTAGTTTATCATTTGTACTAAGCCATGCATATAGTATATTAGACATGCATTTTGTGCACGGCTTGTTGAGTGCTATATGTACTCAACCTCTTGCAACAAAAACATCACTAGTTGGAGGAGAAGCAACGCCTACTTTTGAGGAAGAGTACCAGGAAGAGGCGAACAACTATGGTGCGAACCTTGTCAGATGCCTGTGGCAGTTGAAGGGTTTTCTATGCTTATGTTTATTTTCGCTGTTTTTTTTTTTTGCTTTTCAGTCTTAGCCCTGCGAGGCGTACTCATGTAAGATGGACCATAAGGTCGTTTAATAGTTATACTTAACTTGATGAGATCTTTATTATGTTATCACTGAGTATGATTGTGATATGCATCTATGTTGAGTCTGTATGCACTAGCGTAATTCTAGACTAGTGCGGAATACACAGAGGGTCCGGATTTGCATATTCGGGTCCCGAAATAAATGTCCTTAAAAATTTTCATAATTTTTGGAGGTAGTTTACCGATTTTAAAAATTGAAACTTAATTTCTGAATTAATGAAATTGGAAAATAATTTTGAAATCCATAAACCTTTTTGTGCCAAAATAGCCTTGGCCCAACCCATGCACTTGAATATCAGGATAACTAGTCATATACCTGTACGTTGCAACGGAAACTCAATTTGCGATAAAAAGTTTATTTGCAAAGAGCACTAATAGTGGCAAAGATGAGTAATTAAAGAGCAGTGATAAAGGTAGATAATTTTGATGAAGTGGCGCGGGCAAAGATGGGTAATTAAAGAGCAGTGGCAAAGGTGGGTAATTTTGATGAAGTGACGCGGGCAAAGGTGGGTAATTAAAGAGCAGTGGCAAAGGTGGGTAATTAAAGAGCAGGGGCAAAGGTGGGTAATTTTGATAAAGTGACGTGGGAAGAAACTCTCACTTTATATAGTAGAGATTTGGCCTTTGAATATTCGGATAATCCAGATCCGTATCCATATTCGATGGATAGTGAGATACTGTGGATAAAAAGGTAAGTACATAGTAGAATGATGATTTGTTTAAGATGAATTACTGTTTTAATTGATAATTATTACCTTACTATTTATTATTATTATTATCAATTATTGTTATTGTTTATACTCATGATCTTGTTAATGAAGATGAAAGATGGACAATGAATACCACAACTTGCATTGGCATCTTATGCATCATGTGGATAAGTGGTGACATGTGTGGACCTTTAAAACCTATTTTATGTGGACATGAAAGACCTAATGCGATAGGTCTCTCCATATGATAGAAGGGAATGAGAGGGATATCGACGGGTGTGGACTCAGCTATATCGGTATAAATTATATGATGTGCATATAAGCATGTAGATAAAACACATCGCATGAATGAAAGAAAAGGAAATTAATTTGATGAATTTGTTTACATGTGGTGTTATCATTCTATGATGTACTTTACTGAGTCTAAAACCTATAGTTTTGTGAGACAAGTTCTTCTAAAATTTATAGGTTTGTGAAATAAAAACTAAAACATATAGTTTTCTGATAGTTTGTACAAGAAATCCGTAGTTTTATGAAATTTACTATAAATAATATATATAGGTTTACCCTTGGAATGATATTTATGGAATAGGTCTCATATGAACTTAGTCAGTTTTGATATATTAAATATGGAATTTGTTTATTCTTAATTTTGTTCTTTGTTTAGTGGCTTCATCAAAGGTAAGTTTGTTTTATGGATATATGTGTTGTGTGTGTTCCAAAGCACGTGGACTTGTGCATTCTTGGATGCATGGTTGCAAGTTTATTATTGTCCTTGTTATGGTCATTGTTATTAGGTACTAGATCATTTCATGAGGTTATTGTTTAGTTGGTGTTTAGCAATTAAAAACAAGGAAATGTTGTTGCTGAAATTTATATTTAAAATAATTAAAAGTTAGCGAAAAGGTACGATGAAGTGACATTCAGAGCATAGGGAGTTTGGCGTCTAGTTTTAGCTAGACATCTAAATCGGCTGACCAACTCAGATTAACAATATTTAAGAGGGGTCATAACATTAGGGGTGAAAGGTTGCTATTGCTGCAGGTGTACATCATCGTTGTCATTTTCACGCGTCCAAGTTGCTTGCACCATCGTGTGCGTGAGCTCTTGCACAGTCGTACCATCGCTGTCGCTGGCGTTCCCACCGGACACTAAATTTTTCTCCTGCAAAATCCATGGTGCCACCCGTACGCATCTTGCATGAAAGGATCAAATATTTCAAAATGATATTATTATCTATCTTTCGAAACATATTTTTTAGAAGTTAATACTCAATTCTAAAAATGTTATTATGCAAATTCAATCATAGTTTACTTCGAGCACATGTTTCTAACCAAACAACGTGCCTTTAGGCTTGCCCCACGTCTCTCCTGGTCAGGTGAAAAAAAATAAAATCAAAATTTCATATTCCTTTCAGGCACACCTTTTTATTGCACACTTACTTAGGGCACCAACGAAACAGCCTCAAAGACTCTCTAGGTAAATAAACGAGAGCCGATGGGAGGCATGACTCGCATGAGTGCATGTTTGTGCCGTCCAGCCCTGGATCATGGATCCTACGAAGGCCAACTATGAATCACTCGTTGATCCGTCCAATCCTATTGTTTGACCTAGATGACTTCACTGATTAGATAAATTTATCTCTTACCTGCTCCAAACAGATACAATCATGCAGTAAATTGTTATAATTTTCCTAAACAATATATGATACTAGATGTGCAGTAGGCCGCGCGTTGCTACGGAAGGAAGGAATATAGAACCACTTACAGCCCCTGGAATTGCCGGCCGGCCAGCCGGCCACCTGTCCCCTTAGCTATTTTTGCGAAAAAACCCCTCTATTTCTTCACATTATGGATAGATCCCCGTGGATTACGAATAGGTCCTTCGTGATTTTTTGTGAGGGGAAGATTTTTTTT
The DNA here is from genome assembly GCA_036346375.1 of Guadua angustifolia. Taxonomy (NCBI): domain Eukaryota; kingdom Viridiplantae; phylum Streptophyta; class Magnoliopsida; order Poales; family Poaceae; genus Guadua; species Guadua angustifolia. Next base: position 63,509 of record JAYEVE010000591.1, on the reverse strand, counting down.
TTCGCGTTCGGGTCCCTCGCACGGTATTTTACGGAAAAAGCTCCCGTTAGATTCAAATCGCGAGTAGGCCCGTTTCTAATTTTTCAGGATAGCGGATAGGTCCAAAAACATAACAAACAGGCCCTCGCTATTTACGTCTAGGTCCTTTCTCCGTTTTCCCCGGAAAAAATGTTTTCGTCACCAGAAATATGTGTGCAGCTCTAAGAAGGTTGTCATCTCTAATGATTTTTCGCCCTTTTCCCTCTAGACTATTTTTCCACCTCGGTCTCCAATATTTCCAAAATAATTCGTCGAAAGAGATATTTCTACAACTCTATCTCTCTATTTTTTTCCTCCGTAACTCGGTTTCTGCTGTTTTCCAGAGTGAGAAATATGTTGACAATCGCGTTTACGTCCTTTCGTCGATTTTTTCCCACGCTCACACAACACAGCGTGCAATAGCACGCTACCATTTCTAGTTGTTAAGACAGGTAAAGATTTTAATATAGAGAGAAATTTTTTTCGGGAATACCTCTAAAAATGAAACAAAAATGCTGATTTTTTAAAATATTTCTTTAATTTTTTTTAAAATATTCCTTTAAAAGGTTTTGAAAATACAGAAATTTATTTTTTTACGATAGCTTAGGCATGCTGTCAGGACCCTTCTCACAATTTTTTTAAAATTTACAAGTTTAGTAGCTCAATTAAGTCAATAAAGTTGCTTTAAATGTATTAGCAGTATTGTCAGATTTTATAAAAATCGCAAATATTTGATCATGATTTGAAATTTTTACGGTAGCATAGATATGCTCTCAGGACCATTCTAAAATTTTTTTTAGGAATTTGCAAATTTAGTAGCTTAATTAAATCAATAAAATTGCTTTTGACAGGATTTGAACTCAAGACCTCACACATGCACCGCAAGCCCTCTGCTATCTGAGCTAAGCACCATTTGTGAAATGTGATACGTAATAAATTTATGAAACTATATAGCATGGCGCTATAGAAACTACAGTGAACAGCACGATGTGGCGAGGAGGGCGGCTGGCTACCTTACCTTTCTAACAATAGAGATTTATATAGATAAGATAGCTTTTCACTTGCTTGCTGATATCGTTGCCCAACATTTTTTTAAAAAAAATATGTACATTGAATATCAGGAGACTTGATGATTTGCTCCTTTAAGCAGGTGAGACTTGATGATTTGTCTCATGATGTCTCACAGTAAGACATTATGGGACAAATCATTAAGTCAACTGAAAAAACAGGAGAAATCATCAATTTTTTCTATTGAATGTCCCTCGACACTGCTCCATGAAAATAGAACAAGTATCATATTAGTTTGTGAGAGGTGCTTCTATACTTTTCTTTTTTACGATTATATAAATATTAAAACATGAATAAATTATAGATGATGATTACTTATCCATTCGTTTGTTTCAAAATTTATATAACTTATATTAAAAACAAAAGCACTGAAGCACTACTCCAACAAAGCTACTGATGGGCACTAGGCGGAGAAGGGACACCGTGCAAACAAATTCAATATTACAGATTTACAGTATGGTAGTATACTAAACTATATTTACCTTACATCTCTTGTCCTTATTGGCAATTAACAAAGCTAGATAGCTAGATATAGGGCACCATGCGGAAGTGCCAGCAAGGGTGAAGCAACATGGGGGTATGATCGAGATGAAGGGTGTGTTTGGCAGGGATTTAATTTCACTAGATTTGTGAAGCTGGTGAAGCTAAAAATTTTAGTTTCATCAGATTCGTGAAACTGGAGCTATAAGTACATTAAGAGTATTTAGATGGATCATCTTGTTTACATTTTAGATCAAAAATATAAACTTAATTCACTTTATTTTAGCCTACAAGTTTCAGAGATCAAGTGAAGCTGGAATCTGGAGCTCTACCAAACATGCCCGAAGAAAGACCTCGCCTGGTTGTCTCTCCCCTCCCGAGCATATCCACAAAATCGTCATTGTCCCAATTTTCTATATATTGGCGAATGGAGAAAGTTTTAATTCGGTTGGATATGCATACATGCATGATCTACGGCGTATCAGACTTTTATCTCAATCAGCCGATTCTATTTTCAAATACTGCACGGCTGATTCCTTTTCCATATACTACACACATACAGCTTCTAAGTTACCATGTGTCTTTAAGTTGCCATATACATCCTTTCCATTAAATATTTACTTGCATGTGTAGATAAGATCATCTTTTCTTTTCATCTAATTACGTATGGACTTCATTCGACCTGCCAAAGAAAGATAATGCATACCATGCATGACGCGACTAGATAAATTTGTTATCTCTATTAATTCTAATTAGGAGTTAGTGGTGGTACGTCCGTTCTCCACCCTCACCCCGACACGTGTGCGCACCTGCGTGGCTGAGTGGGAAGTGGGCAGTAGCACCCCGGTAGAATGGATTGGATCATCCCATCACATGAGGTAAATGAATATACATAACTCATTTATTGTTTTGCTTTCTCCCATTGATCTGGCATTCGAATCGGCGGCAATTGCTCCCAGTGTTTTTCAGATTGGATTGATTGATTCCCTTCTGAAGGAAGCAGAGCTCTGATTCATGGAGTTGGGTCTCTTCTCGTCTCTTTCCCTTTTGTTGCCTTCCTTATTTGGATTTCTTAATCTGGAATCCATAGATATCTTCTTGGTTGCTGAATCTATATAACCCCATTGCTTCTTGCCACTCCTGCAGATGTGTTGAGTTTATCCGTTGAGCAGAGGTAATGTGCAACCTTCCTGATTTCGTTGATGTAGCATAAGGGCTGGTCACCAGTGGTGGGTGACGAGATAGGCTAGTGGCGCTGCTGAAGCTCACCGTGGTGGATGATGTCAATAGGTTGAGGGAGGCGCTCGTGGGGGGAGGCGAGGAGGTATAGAGCTGGTTGATGAGGTGGGGCTATGGTATGGCCAGAGCAAAAACATACGAGCCACGCACACCGCTGATGGTGGCAGCCATATACGGATGACGCCTACCTCTTCAATGCCTTTGTACCCATGGGGCAGCAGATGATGTCTCTCTCGGTCGATCGATCAATTTTGAATTATGGCGTTACAAATTTACAATCCCAAGTGTTGTGATGTTATCCATTACATCTGACGACAATGCTCCTCCGCCCCCAAATTTCAACACTGCACCCCACCACCGCGACAAATCAAGACGAAAACCTCATGCGAGATCGGTATGGGATATGGGGAGAGAGGAGGAGACGGATTGCTCACTGGTGGGAGAGGGCGGGCCCTCTCTGCGAAGTTGAGCATAGCCACCTACACGCGTTGGGCACACATTGCTGGCCCTCGCCGCCTCGCCTCGAAAGCACCACCATGGGGGTGGGGATGAAGAGGAGGCGGCGGACGATCCGTCGAGGACGTTCTCGATGGAGGGGAAGACGATCTAAAGATGTGGGAAAAGGGAGCTAGGGGCGCAGAGATGGGGAAGTCAGAGGATCGCCACGCCAAGGGCGCGCCATCGTGGGAGGAGAGATAGTGGAAGCCAGAGGTGGGTGGTGGTGATCATCGGGAGATGCGCGGAAGGGGGAGAGTGTGTATGTGTGCAAAGGCGGAGGAGGCGATGCTCGCGAGTCGAGATGCGACGGGGAATGCGAGCCCGATGTAAGGAGGCGAGGATTTTTTTCCCTACGGAAATGGCGTGGATTGTGATATATTATTTAAGTTTGTGAAATTAAAGATAATTTTAAGCCCGAGTTTATAAACAAGTGCTTGGAATTTGTATGCTTTTATGAATTGATTTAAACATTTAACCATTACACATTCAGAGTGAACATTATTATTCAGATAAGGTTAATACTCTTTACAAATAAATTTTTTATTGCCAATGGAGTTCCGTTGCAATGCACGGGCACATGGCTAGTAAACTACAGGTACGAGTCCATTTTACTTCTCTACACTTTCCAAAAAGTCAAGTTAACATCTTCAATTATAAAACCGAGTATTAACCCTCTAAACTTACAATACCAGATCAATTACACCCTAAGACAGTTTTAACTAGTGGTTTTGCTATAGGAATCCAAGTCATGGTGGTTTTTACCATGTTAGCAACTATATCATCGGTTTTTGCTAACGCGGATCCAAATAAGAGGAGAAAGAATGACGGAAAGAAGAAAGAGAATATACAGCGAGAGAGAAGCGAGAAAGAGGTCAACTATTTGGATGTCAACATCCTTGAATTGGTTATAGCAAGATCCGATGATGGAGCTATCAATATGGCAAAAACTACCTGTCAGGACCCGAATATATAAATCTGGACCCTTTGTGTATATCGTACTAGTTCAGGATTATGCTTATGCACATAGGCTCAATATAGATAAATATCACAATCATACATAGCGAAAATATAACAAAAGACTTCATATATTAATTATAAACCTGTTGACTGACTTTATGATCGATTTCATATAACTTTGCCACACAGGGTAAAACTATGAATGATGACATAAACTGCAGCAGAAAGAAAACGTAGATAAACCCCTCTATATACCCTAGGCAACTAACAAGGCTCTCACCATAAACGTTCGTCCCCTCTTGGTGCTCCTCCAAAACTAGGGTAGACTTCTCTTCAACTGATGATTTTATTATGGTAAGGGTGAGTGTTTAAATCACTCGACAAGTTGTGCATTGTCCAATAATGTGGATACAGCTATCCGAAAAGATTTATACTCTACAGATGTTACATACTTTACCCACATAATATGGTCAAGCTATATTGCCAAGTTATGTCACGTATGCATCTTCGTGTTGCTAGAAGGTCATAACAAAATCTTTCAGAAACTTTTATCCGAACACTGACCTTCCCGACAAGCCTAACTCACTATTTCTTCCCTCACACTAAGCAGAAGATTAAAAGAGACTTATCGTTGGACCAATGTGAGTCCACTACACAACATACCCTCCCCTTAACCGCACGCACGGTGTGGTTATCCACCTTGTCTTCTCGACTTGCAACCACTTTCTAGTCTTAGTCATCTTTCAATGTTTTTTGACCGTTCTAGACCTCAGTTCTCTTAGCTTAGTCTTGGTCTTGCCTTCGTCTCACCATGACCTAGCTCCGAAGTCCTGTAACCAGCAAAGATAAGAAATACATCACATAGAACCATTCACATATATACAATAGTCATCACATAATGCAAACCATCATCCACAACTCGCTAGAAAACCCAATACTACTGCCAATCAGAAGCTTGTAGTACCGGGTCCGATACTATTGGCCTCTGGTTGGCGGTAGTACCGCTCCTACTAAATAACCTTGAGAGACACCTCTCTGAAAAATAACTGCCGACACCTATAGGCCGTAGTACCGCTCTTGCCCAACGCAAAGAATCACCTCTCTATGAAATAACTACCACTCCCACGGCCAATAGCTCCACAGGCCAGCACTACCACCAAGCAAGGCCGGTAGTGTCACCTGGCTGGCACTACCGCTCCTACAAGGTCGATAGTGCCGCCCTGACTTAACAGCCCTCAAATTGCTTTAAATTCACAATTGAATTAAAAACAAACTTAACCTTGAGCGCCACATACTCAAACACTGTCAATAACTCATCACAAACATTGATAGACCTCCATATAGTCTTTCACAAATAATCATGCCATACAAATGACAAGATAGAAATAATTCAACTAGGTAGAATAACTAAATCCCAAACTAATTTGGAAATAGCTCTAAGCATAAAATATCATGCAATAATTTAAATCAACATAGCATTTATAAAACTGGGTTCAACATAATCAAAGCATAACTTACCTACGAAAAAATCTTGTTCCTACTCTGAACCATGGTCTTGGATCAACTCTTCATTCTCGCACAATCTGGGCACTTTGATTTCTACGTAAATCAAGACGAAACACCAAATAAATACCAAACTAGATAGGAAAAAAGCTTCAAAAATTAAATAAAATTCACCATTAGATAGATCTTAATTTTTAAATTTTTTAAAAATTTGAATTGCCTCTATAGTAGCTCGTAGAGGAAAAAAGGGCTCTCGAAAGATTTGAAAATAGAAAAATAATAAAACTATATTTTTCTTAATTATTTTTATAAAAAAACCTAATTATGATGTCATTGCTGACGCCAGTAGGAAATAAATATAATCTAAAAAAATCATGAGGCTGACACATGGCCCCCATGGTCTATATAGATCGGGTCCACCAGACTACCAGAGTGCACGGTTGACTCGGTCCATAGCATATGGCCCACTGATAAGCGGAACCCACGGCGATGATGTGGCTTGTTGACCGAGCGCCTATTCGTCTGACATCAAGCAAAACCAGACTGACGTGGCATTGACGTTGACGACACCAAGGCGCTCGCGCTGTAGACATGTTAGCACAATTGTTGAGTTCCCACCTAGAGGTGGGCACTCGGATCGGGCTCTTTTGGGTCAGCCCGAGGCACAATGTCACGGTCTGGTACAAAGTCTAATCTAGCACGAAGTGGACTGTGCCGGGCTGGCACGACACTGTAACACAGGCCGTGCTGGGCTTGAGAACCAGGTACAATGGGCAGCACGGCTAGGAACGATATTGTAGAATGGGCCGTAACAGGCCCGATGACCCAGGTCATGAGAAAGAAACCCAGCATAAAGGTTACCGACTCAGAGAGTATGAGCGCTATAGATGCACCCAGTAGCATGGACGCTACCCCCACCACCGGCACCTAAGAGAGACGGGTAAAAGGGGAAAGCCCGTCTCTCAATCTCTCTCAGCTCTCTATCACTTGTCTCTCTCAATTTCTTTCGCCGATCTCGCTCACTTTATTTCTCGCCCATTGCCCCCTCTCTCACTTGTGTTTAGCACATCCCCTTACTCTAGTAATTGTTCAAGAATAAATAATTTTAATTCTTTCTCTCATAATATTTGTGTCCACTGTCTCAACTCCATGCGTCTCCGGCTCCTTTCCTCTCGTTGCAATAGTGCAAATAGGTCGGGTCTGGGCCGGTACGGCACGAAGCGTAAATGGATCGTGCCTAGGCTCGCCGAAAGTGAGTTAGACCAGCACGGCACGATGAGCCGTTGCAGCCCAGCACGGTTCAACCATGAAGCACGATAAACTCGTGCCGGCCCAACCCGGCTTGACATGACGCTCACCTCTACTCCCACCTGCGAACCCAGGCAGCAGCGCTATTATCGAAGATGGGGATGACAACCTACCCGATGGCAGAATCATGACATAATCAAGGCAGGCTGGCGCGGATCTGGATGCTTGCAACATGAGGAACTCGAAACATGCTCAATCCGGAGATCTAAGTGCACACGACGGCGGGAACACGATGAACTCAGATTCCGACAGCGGTTCGGATCGAAATGCATCGGGACTGTCCACGCGTCATGCATCCAACGGTCAATGTTACGCCAAACGTGGTGAGATCCTACTTGTCAATGCCAATGTGATCCGATGGCTAGGACGTATTACGGTTCTAACAAAACCCTAGAATCCCAAACTGTCCGATCAACAGATGAACGACCATCATCAGGGTTAAAAAAATCGTACTGTGCAAACCGGTTCGGTTTTCGTAAAAACAGTTTCAAAAATCGTTAAAAAACGAAGGGTTAAAAAATCAAAAAAATTTAAAAAAAAATAAAAAACCACGGTTATTCACGAAAAACCGCTCGGTTTTCACAAAAAAACCAACCCAACCATTGAATATTTTTTGAAAACGGTTTTTGAACGGTTTTCGTTGAAAACCACGGTTTTTCACGAAAAATCGCACACATTCATCGGTTTTGTTAACCCTAGCCATCATCACTTAGAATTTTTTATTTAATATTTTTTAAATCTTTTTGCAAAACTAATCGTGCAAAAAATTTGAAAAGTAGGCGCTGTCGCCCAAAGATGGAGCGATTGCCTGCATTGAGCGTAGTGCCTGGCTTAACGATTTCGCAATGGCGAAATTCTAAAATTTTAACGTCAGAGCAAAAAAAATTGAAAATAGACCTATCGCTTGAAGATGAGATTTGCAGTCTTCGTAGCACCATTTATGTAGTAAATTTTTTTTTTACAGTTTGTTGTATTCAACCTAAAAATTAGGAAAAAAATTTCTTGTAATGTAATGAATTGGAAAAATTATTTTACTTTAAGCTGGTGATTGCCATCCAAATAGGGATTTTTCGATAGCCTCGTGATGCCCAGGATAGGGACCGAATTGCTAAAATCTAAAAAAATGCACTCGCGGCGACCACGAAACCGCGAGACGATACGCAATTAAAAGCATCACGGGCGTGATGGCGAAAATCTTTGCTACAACTGCGAAATTGCCGAAAATCGAAAAGGTACTCGCGCCACGAAACCGCGGAATCGCGAACTCCCGATTCCGCGGCTGGGTCGCGAGTGCCATTTCGATTTTCGCGAATCTTCGCGCCGCCAACGCCCGCCAAATTCAAGGCAGACATAAGTAGAAGCTCGCTATGAGGGTCACCCCGATTTTTTCAGACTTTTGGCAGATATCCGCCCACTGGGCTACGAATACCCTAAGGGCCACGATTTCGCGGCTTGCGCCGCGATGCCTTTTTTCCGATTTTCGCAATTTTGTGTCGGCAAGATCCGCCATCTCGCCAGACATAAGTGGTGTCCTGCTATGAGGTCAGTCTGCTATTTTTCTCAGATTTTTGGGCCCCATCCGACAGGCCCCACGAGGCTATGAAAATCCTTGCTGGATGCGATCACTAACAAAGTAAAATAATTTTTCCACCATTACATCACAAGAAGTTTTTTTGTAACTTTTTCCGTCGAATACAACAAAATTGTAAAAAATTGCTACAAGAAATAAAGTTATAAAGACTGCCGCCTCTATACCGGGTGATAGGTCTATTTTCAATTTTTTTTGCTCACTGTAAAATTTGAATTTCGTCGCTATGAAACAGCATAGGCAGCTAACTTCAAAGACGCGATCACCTCAGATCAGGCGACAGCGCCTACTTTTCAAATTTTTACCCACGATTAGTTTTGAAAAAAGATTTAAAATAAATATTAAATAAAAAATTCTCATCACTTAGCCAAACTAGACCAGGCCGTACCGAAGAAACGGGCTAAGCCCAATAGTTTCTGGCCAACACTTTTTAAAACGTGTTTAAACCTTTTCCCATTTAAAATAATTCCAGTAATTAAACTAGCCTAAATAAAATAGCAAAAATATCAAAAAAATTCTAGAAAATATTTTGAGACATCTAGAACTCAAATAAAATATTTTTATCAAAATTTTATTTAAACTTTTCTAATATTTAAATAATTTCCATATTGAGCATAATTCACAAGTAATAAATAAATTCCAAAAATTTCTAAAATTCATAAAATGCATAAATAACAGTAATAAATTATTTGAGCCAAACGTTGGGATGTTACCACCATAAGTGGGATCCACATAGTTAAAACCACCCTTAGAAATTGCTTATGGTGTATATTGGCTTGATTTGCATGTTTAGTATTAAATACCCGATTTTGTAGCTGAATGTATTAAGGTGACATTTTGAAAAAGTTCAGGAATGCAAAATGATTTATTGCCAACTGTATGTATTTAGTCAAGTAAAAATAGTGCCACAAAATTTTCTTATTTAAAAACACTTTCACAGTTTTTTTAGTTATTATTACTATTATACTGCTCCAATAAGTTCATGGTCAAAGTCGATAATCCATGTCTCCAAAAAGGCAAACACATCAAACATGACCGCCAATAATTAACGGTCAAAGCCAATAACCCTAACGAACGAAACAACACACACTACAGCCAAAAGCATCAAACAAACGAGATTTATACGTATCAACAGCACATCATACTAGGATATGTGTATTCCATGTCCTTAACCAATCCAATAATCCAAATAGTGTACAGCCCAACCGAGTAATCTCATACATGAACCTAATGAAATAGTAAACCCAATCACCAAGGTACTGTTAACAAGAACACTCAACGACTACATGAACAAGATCCATCCTGAAACGGACTGAACCTTAATTGTAAGGGCCCATGCCGATGCTGGAGCCACCGTAAGGAGCGCCACCAGCAGCATCGCGGGACTTGGAGTAGCTGATGTAGTAGAACTCGCTCAGGATGGCCGTGAAGAAGGTGAAGGCTGCACCAGCAGCGAAGACACCCTTGCGCACTGTCTCGCAAGAGAGAGGGTCACCGTTGAAGATCCCCCTGTACCGGGTGTGGTATGCGTTACGGACTGATCCTGCCAGCAAGCATGCCTCTGCAATGAGGAAGGTCAACCTGCGAATGGGAAACATCTTGCTGGTGAGAATTGCTATGGGAATTGCATCTTATATGACTTGGCTGATATATGCTCTATTTTTCTGCATTACAACTTCTAACAATAACAATTAACTTCAAAAGTACTGAGAAAAAGAGGAGTAGATTAAACCATTTGCCCTAGTATGGTTTATTCGACCAAACATCATCGACATATGCTGAATGAATGGTTAGAATATTCAAAACAAGTATTTATAAAATTTTAACGCACTAGCAGAAGAAATACCAACAAAGACTGTTTGACGGATGCGTACCTAAATATCTCTAATCTGTAGGTACCGAAAACATTTGTTCATGTCACAGCAGCTAGAAGCTGACAGATCATCCAGTTCAGGTTTCAACATATGTGTTGAGGAACGAGAAAATTGGTTATTTGCCACTTTAAAGATTGACCCTTTGGATTATGATGCCACTTAAGTCAATGACATATGGGATCATCTGAGTCAATGAAATGTGGATCCAGTGGCAAATTTACGAAGCCACATGTTTGAAGTGGCAAATACCCAAATCCCTCGTTGAGGAACACAAGAAGCCGCACAATCAAATAAGTAAAAATTGGTTTTAATGAAAATTAACAGTTGAGACTACGGCAGATTGCAGGTCTAAATTAGTTGAAGGATTCGCTACCCAAGGACACTGAAAAAGCAAAGCTATTAATTGATGTTGACTTAAGAACTGCTTAGAAGATCCCAGTACCTGATTTCAAGGAAGATCAGATAAACAATTCAGTCACACACACAATTCAAAGAACTGTAGTAGTTCGATAGTTCATTGCAAAACTTAACAGAAGTCAATCAATGTGTAAACAAATAATCATAAGCTGTCAGCTACTATTAAGTTAAGTACCCACCCCTACCCCCTCCTCCGGTCACAAAAGCTTAGTATGGTATCATTAATTTTATTCTCACGTGTCTGTGTCTAAGTAACACTGGTACCCCCTCCTCCAGTCACAAAAGCTTATTATGGTATCATTAATTTTATTGTAAGTGAATGGGGTAGTGAATTAGTGATTAGCACATCTACACCCAACAAAATAAGAGGACAGGCCAGAAACTATGCTAGGAGCATCTCCATAATATTACAGAAATAATTCTTAAGTTATCAAGTTCAACTGCTACTGGAATACTCTTTCAAACTTTGCTTTGCGGTACAAGTACATAAGGGGCAGTTGGATATCTATAATATAGATATCCAGCAGATCTATCACATGTATTAAAGTCAACTATTCCCACATGTAATGAATTAGATTTTTTGAGTAGGACATAGTTTCAAATCCCAGAAAAGTGCTTGATTGTATGCACAGCTTGTATAAGGCTACTGAAATGCCAAAATACAGCGATAATAAAAGTGAAGAACATGCCTGTTATAACTTTCGAGTTTTGACTGGTACACCTTGGACTGGCAGTGCAACTGTTGTAAAGCAAAGGTACAACAGGATACAACACAATTGTGGGAGCCGTAAAAACCGCGACTAATTTCCTTCTATCTGGGCAAGTAACTGCCGCTTTGAGTATGCCACAATTCAATCCCAAGAAAGAGATAATTTACCTAACATATCTAAGAGATACTTCACCTAACAACAGTGTGAAGTACTACTCAATTCGCCACAGACATAGAACCCCCAACTGATTTCAAGGGACCAATCTTGGCAAAGATTGAACAACACAAATCCTGGCTAGGCCTAGTAAATTACTCCAGCTAGGAAGTGGGCATAACCGTTCCAAAGGCCACTCCACTGTAATAAAGTTGTTCTTAGCATTAAGAAATTCCCAGAACTGGCCTTTTGATCTCCTATCACCATCACTACAGTCCAAATGCAACTTCTGTTGCACACGATGAATTCAAACCACAAGATCTAATACCACATCACCCAACAGCAAACGGATCTAAACTGAAGCTGCAGACCATCAGTTGAAACCACAATGAAATGTAGATCCCGTTACCGCCGACCCGGATCAAGAAGGAAACGGAAGGAGGGGAGGGGAAGGGGGGCGCGTCTATCCGAGATCTCAAGGAGCAAAGCAGGGAAATGGGGTAATAAGAAAAAAATTCGATCTTTCTTGGTTAACAGTAAGCGAATTAAGGCACAAACAACTGATTAGTAGTAGCTAGTTACCATGAGAAGAGGAAGAGGATGAGGGCGCAGGCGCGCGAGCCCCCGGGCTTGAGACCGCGGCCGCAGCAGAAGCATCGGCTGGCGAGCATGAGGACGACCTGGGCGGCGGCGAGGAGGAGGAGCGCGCCGACACCGTAGCCGGTGGCGATATCGGAGTCATAGACGCAGTAATCGTACTCCTTGGCGAGGTCCGGCGTCACGGTGGCCTGAGAAAGCATTCCATCCGCGTTAGCATGCAGTAGAAGAAAAGCCGCGGGGGGGCAAGAAGTGAGCCGGAGCAAGAAGATTTTCCGGTGTTGGGCGGCTTGCCTTGCTGCGGCGCTGCTCGGCGGCGACGGCGAGGCCGAATGCGAGGACGTCGAGGAGGATCACGGCCACCTGCACGATGATGGACGCCATTGCTGTAGCTGTTGCTCTTGCTCCGGGTTGCCGTGAGGTGGAGCGGTAGGTGGTTGGGGGCTCTCAATGGCAGCAGCAAGTGCTCCTCCTCGTGAGTTAATAAAAGCAAGCGGAACGGAAAGGCAGTGTAGCACTGTGGCTCAGTGTCGGTGTGGAGGCCGCGACTCGCGAGTCCGAGCGCGACTCACACAGATCTGGTGGGTGGGTGGGTGGGGGCGCGTGCGGTGAGTGGAAGTGGACTGGCTAACCGGCTAGCGGCGGGGGACCACCCGTCAGCGGCCACCTGGCCGGAGTGCGGTACCTCTCCAACTTCGTCGATTTGCCGTCTCGGGTTGGTGGTGGCTTCCCGCTGTCTCCCCGTCGGCGAGGGTGCAGAGCGGACGTTGCTATCTGGTTGGTCCTTCGCCCTTCCCGCGCTGCTTGCCCCTCATGCCGCGGCTCCATGTAGGAGGTGTTTAGAACAGCTCTAGTTTTATTAAAATATGTAGAGTTAGTGAAATAGGATATTTACAGGCAAAATTTATGTAGAGCCAAAAGTTATGGATACATTAATAGTGTTTAGGTAGATCATCTTGTTTATATTTTAAACTAAAAATATAAACTTAATTTATTTTATTTTAACTATAAGTTTTAAATCTGACTTAGAGTTAGAAGCTAAAGTTTTTCAAACAGGGCCGTAGTATTAGAATACGCGTGTATCGTCGTCGTGTTACCGTGCTATGGCGGTGGCCTTGCGCCAACCCACGACAAGTTGCACAAGACACTACGGTTATATACTCACCACAATTGCATTTGTTGCAACACCATGATTGAGCCATAGTGCATCACTAATAAGTACGCCTTCTCAAGTGTTCGAGTGAACAGTAGAGAGGCTATCTTTTCTCCCTGCCAAGAATCATGACTCTCGGATTGTGATCCAAAGGTCGGGAGCTCGAATCTGCAGTCGATTCCTCCAATCGAGCTGCTCGGATTTTCCTCGCTGAACTCTTGTTCGTAGCTGGACGAACTACAGGGGACTTCCTGCGAGAGAAGTTTAGGAGGTGGTATCAATTTGGGAACAAAATTTGAGGTGACTTAGTTTTCAATCGCTCACTTTGTGTTGCTTGCGGGCTGATTGTCAGGGCGAACCTGCTGAGAGGGGAGATTTGGATTTCTTTCTCCCAATGACGAAGATGGATTGTCTGTCACGATTGGAGAAGGAGAATTTAGTGGAGATTGGAGACTACATCCGTCAGGATGGTGTTGCTTCAAGAATACAATGCTACTCTCCACGCTTCGGATGCCAAATTTGATAAAATGGCTATTTGGATCCACATTCGAAATCCGTCTTTTGGTTGGATGAATGAAAAATGGGGACGAAGGATTGCTAGTTTTGTAGGGAAGGTTCTTAAAGTGGATGTGGATGAGATTGGCAAGGCTAAAGGCCCTTTTTCTTCGAGCAAGAGTGGAAATAGATATTGAGAGACCCCTACATCGTGGCATCTACCTTTGCTCTGAGCGGCAGGAACAGAAAAGCTGGCATCTTGTTGAATATGAGAAACTGCCCTTATTTGCTTCTCTTATGGAATTATTGGTCACTTAGAAATTGAGTGCCCAAACTTGGCAGATAGAGATGAACATGGATTACTTCATTTTAACAATAAACTTCGTGCCCAGGGGAAAAAAAAAGAAGAAAGTTGCTAGACTGAACCAGGAGGCGGCGTCAGCTAGCAGAGGTGGGGATCCCCAGAGGGGCAATAGCTCCTCATCGGTGAAATCAATGTCGAGGACAACATCTGATACACTGGGTATAGGAGGATAGGAACAAGTCCTTGAGAAACGAATCGAGGAAAGTAATGAGGCGATTCCACCCTTGGCAGTAAAAAAGAAAATGGATGTTGTCAAATATCTAAATATGAAATATGACTATGTATCGAAAACTCAAAGACTATACTATATATACTTAAGCAATTATTTGAAAACTCCGAATATTATGGGTCCAATTCTATAGGATAAGATATACACGGAGAAGATATCTCCATACAAGGCAGGACTCGATCGTTTTTCCGATACGAGGAAATCAACTCGAGTATACCTGATATCTAGGAAAGTTTGGATACGCTGCGAAGATCACACGACGATGAACTCCTTATCAGTTACGATCTAATATCACAAACCAACTATAACTCGACTTAAGGCAAACCTACACTAACTATATAAGGATGAAGGTAGGCATCCCTAAGAGAACAAGCAATTCTCAGATTACAAACCATCCAGAGCTAGACAAGTGAGAAAATCTTTTGAGCAGAATATTCAAGAGCTAACGAACTACGCTTCATCAAATTCTTAGCCATAGCTTAGCCACCCATAAATTCAATCTTCATTGTAATTAGAGTTACACATTCTGCTTTGTACTCTGTTCATCGACTTCATACATCATCCATACAGAAGTACGGTATTACACTAGAGGCCCAAACCTGTCTACATCGTGTGCCCCTGATTTCGTGCTTGACTCTGCTAATTTTAAGGTACCCAAAGCTATAAGTTAATTGTCGATTTCTAACCTTCAGCAAATGCAACTGGCAGTGAAGGAGTAGTAGCGTTGCAAAATTCTGTCACTGGAAGAGAGCTCTTTCCAGTCAGCAAGGAACTTTCAAAATTGACACCCAAGAGGAGAAAGCTGTCCAGCAATGATAGCATAATGGAAATCCCTTGACCTTGATGCCGGTGATGCAAGTGGAGGCCACCACTGTAGATTTTACAGTGGCTGACTCCATGATGGTGGTGGATAATGCAGATGAGGAGGTTGCTGGTAGGGGAAATAATCAATGAGAGGAGGAGGTCCTCAAGAAACAAAGGAAAATGAACGTGGGGCTACTGAAGCAGCCCTGCGAGCAAAAATAAAGCTAATAAGTTGGAATTGCCAGGGAATAGGTGAAACAACCCAGACAATTATCAAATGCAAAAATAATCATCAATCAAGTAATGACATATAATTAAAACATGTCACAAAAGCAATCACTATTTTATTAACTCAGAAATGTTATACAAAATTTATACATCGGAATTAAATACAATAGTAATTACAACAGTTAGAAATACACAAAAAGGTTACAATGACCTAACAACTAAATCTTCATAAGAAACTTTAACTTCAATCACCTAAAACCATAACTACCAGCACAAACATCTATATATGTATATGAGCAAATAAAGAGTTAGAATTTGAGTGTCGTCAGACCCAAATGTGAATAGATCACGCTCCTCAAGGTTCATACCATCTGGGGCTAGTCGGCACATCTCTCTAGATAGGGTGTCATCATTTGGCAATAAACAAATCTGTAGTTATCGAGTGACTATAGCATTGCAGAAATAGTATTCAAAAATATTACATAGTAAAATAGTAGGCAGCCATATGGTAAAAAGGTAAGGGATGGCATGTTTAAAAGGGTGGTCTTCCCCAGATCATCCGTCCCCAAGCCACCGAGCCCCATCCAAGCCCTCACAAACTCAGGAGAAAACCAAGCCACCAAGCACACACACCCAAAGCCAATAGCAACCAGGGCAAGGAGCAAAGCCAAAGCCAGCTTCCTCAGTCCATCACTCCCCAAAGCCACAAACATAACCAAGCCATTAGAAACAAGAGCAAAGGAGCTAGAGGCTAGGATCCAAGAGGCTAGGATCCAAGAGGCTAGGAACACGGTCCATTCCCACCATTATCCACATCTCAGGTAATCACATCCAATCTTTTAGCATATGCTAGTGACATAGTTATAATAGTCAAGAACCAGAGTAAGTATAGCTAGATCAGAGGTTACCTAGCGGTCTCATGGGGATGGCAGCCATGGGGACGACACCGTGCATGCCCTACAACCACCACGTACTCCCCGGCATATGGGAGGCTATGGGTATTGTCACCGCACCGCCAAACCCAGGCTTTTGACCCATGTTCATCATCAACCAAATCACAACATGCAACATTACTAAATCAAATAACAGTATATACCAAGAGCAGTATGAGAACATAGTTTAGTAAGATCTCAGTTTATGTAGAATCAGGTACCTGTATTTCTTCCGAAATAGTATTATTAGTCATGTCATTCATCTCTTCAGGAGATTTTCCTTAGGTTATTATTTCTTCAACTTGACTATCTTGATATTTAGGTCTTTTTCTTCTTGAGGATTTTTATCTTTCGAGCCCAATGGTATACCATGTTTTATAGTAGGTTTAGTCTCATTTGCAATAGTTGATTGCCCTTCTGGGACATCAATTTTTTCAGGAGTATTAATAGCTGGAATATGTGACTTTGTCACTCGTTTCAAATCTATAAAAGCATCAGGAAAATTATTCGTTAAATTTTGTAGATGAATTACCCTTTGAACTTCATGTTCACATTGTTTTGTACGAGGATCAAAATGAGATAATGATAATTCATTCCAAATAATCCTTATTTAGCTGCTTCATTTCTCCCTTTAATGTTGGGAAATTTGATTCATCAAAATGACACTCTGCAAATCTAGTTGTAAATACATCACCGGTTAATGGCTCAAGATATTTTATTATAGAGGGGGGGGGGGGTTTCATACCCAATGTATATTCCCAACCTTCTTTGTGGTCCCATCTTCATACGTTTTTGTGGAGCAATTGGAACATATACTGCATAACCAAAAATTCTTAGATGAGATATGTCTGGCTTTTTTCCAAATACTAAGTGTAATGGAGAAGAAGTATGATAATTTGTTGGCCTGATGCGAATTAATGATGACGCATGCAAAATAGCATGGCTCCAAGCTGATGTTGGGAGTTTTGATTTCATAAGTAACGGTCTCGCAATTAATTGGAGCCGTTTTATAAGTGATTTTGCAAGACCATTTTGTGTATGAACATGTGCTACAGGATGCTCAACATTTATTCCAATTGACATGCAATAATCGTGGAAACTTTTTGAGGTAAATTCGCCAGTATTATCCAAACGTATTGATTTAATAGGATAATCTAAAAATTGTGCTCGTAATTTTATTAATTGGGCTAACAATCTCACAAACACCACTTTGCGACTTGATAATAGAGAGACAAGTGACCATCTAGTCGATGCGTCAATCAAAACCATAAAATATCTAAATGGACCACTGCTGGATGAATAGGTCCACATATATCTCTTTGTATACGCTCTAGAAAATCAAGGGATTCAGCCCTAATTTTAGCTGGTGATGGTCTTATAATTAATTTTCCTTGAGAGCATGCCACACATGAGAAGTCATTGGATTGTAAAAGCATCATTGTTGATCTAGGATGGCCCAACCGGTCATGCCAAACAATAAATTCGTTGTGGTTGGTAAACTTCTGGTCTACCACCATATATGATTCAATTTTATCAATCTTTGTATAGTACAAACCAGATAATAATGATGGTAATTTTTCAATTTTTTCCTACCCAATGACATATTTGTAATGTTAGGGTATTCCCTATTTCCTTTATTAATTGTCTCAATATGATATCCACGTTGGCGAATATCTTTAAAACTCAATAGGTTTCTTTGAGACTTTGGGGAATACAATGTTTCTTTCACACTTATTTTTGTCCTACTGTAATAATATTATGACCCTTCCAGAGCCCTCTATCAAATTTGCACTCCCAGATACAATATTGATACTTCCATTATGCATCGTTAAATCATGAAAATATCTTTTATTCTTGAGAATAGTATGTGTTGTTGCACTATCTATAATACATATATATCCACTATTTACCATCATTTTCATTTACTTCAAAAGAAAATTTTAATAAGATAAATGAGCATTATAACATAAAATTCATTAACACGTGAAACATTACAACCATAATTCAATACATAATATATTATATTTATTCTTGAACAAAAACATGACATGTTTGCATTATTAAAGATGTAACGTATAAAATTTATTCTTGTGCAAATAACAACTTAAGAAAATTATTCTTAGATAAGAAAGTCGAATACATCTAGATGAGTTGTATCATGTTGGCCACTGTCTTCTTTTTGAGTTTTGCCAAAATATTCATTATCTTCATTATTATTGGCAAAATTAATCTGTATCATTTTATATTTCCTTTCAAGCGATTGTTGATAGCGATTCACAAGGTGTTTTGGCGTATGACAGTTACACAACTAATGATTTTTGCCTCCACAGTGATAGCATATATTTTTCGGGGGGCATATCCAATGCAATCAGCATTTTGGTGCAATCACCGTGCAATTCAACTAAGAAAAGTTTCAAAAAATTCTGAAAACAATCATGGATGTACATCTCATCTTACCCCATCTACATATAAAATTTCATGATCAAATTCGTCCTATGCTAGAAGTTACAAAAAAGATAAATTTAGGGTGCATTTGAACTATTCAAGTTTGTCAGAAATTTGTCTTTTTTATTACTCTTAACATAAGACGAATTTGATCATGAAATTTTATATATATGGGGTAAGATGAGATGTACATCCATGATTTTTTTTAGAATTTTTTGAAACTTTTCTTAGTTGGATTGCACGGTGATTGCACCAAAATGCCGATTGCACTGGATATGCCCCCATTTTTAGGTTTATAATTTTTATTTTTCCCCGTGTCTCCCTTTTCTTGCCTCTTCTGAGGACCATTTGTGTTTTTGAAGGAAACATTATAATTTCCTCTACCACAACCTCGTCATATCCACGACCATAACCATCTCCTCGGTCGGTCCTCTATTGTTATTATATCTTGTCGATTCGCTTGTGGAATCGACTTGAACCAGTTGGGCGAGCCTCATGATTTTTCATCAAAACCTTATTATTTTGTTCAGCCACAAGCAAACAAGAAATAAGTTCATAATATTTCTTAAACCCTTTTTCCGGTATTGCTGCTGCAAGAGCAAATTTGAAGCATAGAATGTGGAGTATGTTTTCTCCAACATTTCCTCATCAATAATCTTTTATCCACACAACAAAAGTTGTGAAGTGATTTTGAATATGGCTGAATTATACTTACAAACAGTTTTATAATCTTGCAACCTCAGGTGCAACCAATCATAACGAGCTTTGGGGAGAATTATAGTTTTCTGATGATCATACATTTTCTTTAATTTGTTCCAAAGAACAAGAGGATATTTCACCATGAGGTATTCAACTTTTAACCCTTCATGGAGGTGATGGTGAATAAAGATCATGGCTTTAGCCTTTTCTTGGTTAGACACCTTATTTCTCTACTTGATTGTTTCGCTGAGGCTATGTGAAATCATGTGATGAAAAATTGGCTGAATGGTGAAATTGGCATTGCAAAGTGGTTTTGGTTATGATATGTGTGGTACTTGTGCATGTGCTATGTTGAGATGATTATTATCCTGGTGATAGCATGATGGATTTTGTTTGATGCAATGCACTCATGTGAGTGGTTGCATGGATTGACTTTGAGTCAAGTCGTGGACTTGTGCTCGGATGCGTTGTTTGTTCATTCATGTGCAGGTGTTGCTCAAGGGCGAACGTGGTCGATGACGGGACCGGAACTAGGTTCATGCAGGAATTGAGGTTCAGGACTAGGTTCAGGGAGGAATCGAGGTCTTGGTGGTCAAGGATGTCATGCGGGACGTTCGGGCTAGAGAACATGCACATGAAGGCTGGTTAGTCACGTATGCACAGCAGGTGGGCTGTTCATGCGTGCAAGATTTTGGTTTTGGCCATGTTGGGCCAAGTTGAGATAGATACGAACTCTTTCCATGTTGGAAGTGGAGTTGTAGTCAATCTCTGTGAGTTTGCTCTGTATAAATAGGGAGAGGTGTCCCCTGTTTATTGTGTGCGTTCAAGTTTTAGGGTTGTACTCTTTTGTTTGAGTACTGTAACCAGATCAACAATAAAGATCCTTCTTACAAGTTCTTGACTCTGGCATAGTTGATTGATCGCTGAAGTTTTGTCCGTCGGGCGATCCACGAAGTTCATCACGGAGTTCGGTTCTCTGCAAAGGTATCATCTTGCGAAGGTAATATCTTTTGATCCGTAGATCCGATCGGATTGATTCTTATTGGGTTTGATTTGTAATTGAATCTAGTTTCTATAGTTAAAATTTTATATCAATCCAACGGTTAGATCTTCTGTAATTTGTGGTCTCCCAGATTGGTGTCCTGCTCGCCCGTCTGTTCGCGTGGTCGCCCGGATTCAGTCATCTTGCGAAGGACATAACTTTAGATCCGTAGATCCGATTGACCTGATTCTTTTTATGTTAGCTGTAGAATTGAGTCTAGTTTCTATAATTAAAATTTCACGTCCATCCAACGGTTGGATCTCGGATAATTTCAGTTTTTCTGAACTAGTCACCTGATTGATAACGTGCTCGCCCAACTCGCTTTGCTTCGCCGCCCAACCCGCCGCCCAAGTGCTTTTCTGGTCACCCAAGTGCCCAACCTGCTCGCCCATGTGTCCTACTAGTCGCCCAGTGTCCCATCGGTCGCCAGTGATTTATCGGTCGTCCAAGTGCTCAAACCCAGTCGCCTAAGTGCTCTCTTCGTCGCCTGATCGATCTCATCGTCTCCCTGTGACGGTCTCTCGGTCTCCCAACTGCGTGAGGTGGTCTTCCAACTTCAGAACTGGTCTTCAAGCAATTTGAGTTTAAATTGGGGTGTTTAAAAGTTTAAATTTTTGATTTTAGCTTCCGCGCAATCATTCACCCCCCCTCTGATTGCTACATTAGTATATTTCGATCCTACAAGTGGTATCAGAGCCAAGGTTTTTCTAATTAATCCTAACAGGTGATTAGAAACCGTAGCGATGGATAGATATTCGACAAAACCTTGTGTTTTCGATGGTGTTGATTTTCAGTTTTGGAAAGCAAAGATGGAGGCATACATTCAAGCTCAGGGCTTTGCAATCTGGGAGGAGGTGTACAAACCAAATCAAGTTCCTGAGAATGATCAAGTCAATGAAACCAAACAAGCACAGGCTGAAGCGAATAGCAGAGCACGAAATTTGATCATCCAAGGTTTGGGAAGAAGTGACTTCGACCGCGTGATCCATCTCAAGTCTGCATATGAGGTATGGAAATCTCTTTGTGATTATCATGAGGGATCTAGCATTATCAAAGAGGTTCGCCAAGATATATATAAGAAAGAATACATGCGATTTGAGATGAAGCCCGTGAGTCACTAGATGATTTCTTTGCACGCTTCAATAAGATTCTTAGCAACTTACGTCTTTGTTGGAGTTTTCTTTGATGAGGCTACAAATGCTAGACAATTGCTTGGTGCATTAGACATGTCTATTTGGGAGATGAAAGTTACATCCATTAGAGAATCGACTGTCATGAGTGAACTTACTGTAGATGTTCTTTTCTCTAAGCTAAAAACTTATGAATTGGATGTTCTTGCTAGGAGGACTAATCATAAATCAATTGCATTGACCTCTCAAGCTAGCATGTCTCAAAATAATGCTTCTTCAAGTTTTGCTTTGTCCTTCTTGTCTTCACTAACCGATGAACAGATTGAGGAATTTCCGGAAGAAGACTTGGCATCACTCTCTTCTCGGTTTAATAAAGTTTTGCGTAATGTGAGAATGAGAAAGAGAGTTGGTGGTGGCCTCCAAGATGCTATGAGTGTGATGATTTCAACCATATTCGCCCAAATTGTCCTAAATTTGCGTGAAAAGCATCAAGAGAGGAGGACAATGACAAAAGAAAAGAAAAGAAGAAGTTTTCTCCAAGCAATAGAAAGAAGAAGAGCTTCATCAACAGCAAAGTTGTCCACCGGGTCCTTTCCGCTCTTGAACAAGTTAATTTGAGCGATGTGGATTCGGAGAGCAGTGAAGATGGCACAATGGCTCCTAGCAAGCATGATTTGACTGGGTTGTGTCTCATGGCTAGAAGTGATGAAAGCTTCACCGAGGATGATCATGACAGCGACTTTAATGAGGTAGAACCTTCTTACGATGAATTAACTATTGCTGTTGTTCGTCTTGAAAAATTGCTTGACAAACGCAACAAGAAAATTAAGAAACATGATGTTCTTGTGGAATCTTTGAATGCTGAAATTGCTAGACTTAAATCTTTGATTCCTGATGATGATGCTTGCAAATCATGTGACTTAATTTATAGTGAGTTTACTTTGCTTAGGAAAGAACATGTTTCTTTGTTAGAGCAAGTCAATGCTGAAAAGAAAGAAAATGAGAAACATATGAAAAATGCTAGCTGTTCAACTGTTGATTTGCATGATTCAACTCATTGTTCTAAATGTGCTATACTGGAATTAAAGTTGCATGATGCAAATGCTAGGGTTTCTCAAATGATGACATCTTGTGCTCACTCATGAGGTTCTTTCATGCTCAAACTGTCAGAAAGCAAAAAGGAAAAGTGGACGTTCCTTGTAATAATTGTCTAACTCTTTCTCGAAAGGTTGATTACTTAGAAAAAACTTTAGAACGGTTCACTTCAGGAAAGAAAAACCTAAACATGATTTTGGATCAATCAAAAGTCAGTACTCATCACAAAGGTTTAGGTTTTGACTCTTATACTCATCATAAATCACATGCTCCAACTGTTGTGAAAACACTTGAAAGTGGAAAATTTGAAATTGTCAATGAGACTAAGAAAATTATTTTTAAGTCTGCTGGTGTTTTGCCTTCTACTATGGTGAATGCAAATGTTACTTCTGTTCCTAAAGCTAAACATCATGTTAAGTACACTTGCACTCATTGTGGTAAAGATGGACATTTAGTAGATTTTTGCTTTAGGCTAGCCAAACAGCAAAAGAAAGAAAAGGCTAAGGCTAGGTCTAATTTCAGGAAGGCACATTTCACTCCTCATTTTGTGCCTAGGGTGATGCAAACAACTTTTATTGCAAGAAACACGGGAAAGAGCAAATCTGATTTTGTGAACAAGCATCCTTATTTTGTGACTAGGGTGATGCAAACATCTTTTGTTGAAAGAAACACAAAAAAGGGCAAATCTGTTTTTGTGAACAAGCATACTCGTGTTGTGCCTACTCGTCGTGTGTCTCAGTACTGGATTCCCAAATGCTTTATTTCTAACCCCAGTACCAAGGCCTCGACATCTTCTTGTGCTATGTTGGCTTTTCAGGATTGGGTTGGAGAACAGAAGCTTAGTGGATCTTGGTCTTTTGCAAGATGGGATCAAGACTTGGATGGTTCTCACCCTTGAGATGTTTTTCAAGAAGCATGTGCAATAATTCTTCATCTACTTTGTGAGCTATTTGATACACTCATATTCTTTACATTCACAGATATCTAATTGTGGCATGAGATGAAATGATTGTTCATATGCTCATATGTATTCCCCTGGCATGTTAAATAATGTTATATTTTATATCATGCCTTTCATGCTTTGAATTCACTTATCATGATTCATGCCTATGCTTAATTGAACATACCATGATAACTGAAGCACATGTATATCATCATCTCCTCTCTGTTGATCTCATTGGTTATCCATTTGAGGGGAGTTATTGGTTATTGGTGAAAATTCCTTTCAGCTTGCCTTTTTGGGAGGTTTGTTCTTTCATTTTTGTTTTAAAATAATTCCCTTCAGGTGACAATTTTGTAGAAGCTTTTTAAGATGGTTGTTTTGAGGGGGAGTTTTTGAAGTTTTTGTAATATTTTGTAACATACTTTTTATTTTGTGTGTTTCTTAATTGAAAAACAAAAAAAATGAAAAACAATAAAAAGTACTGAGCATTGTATTTCATACACATATGTCATTTGAAGCCATGTTTATGTTACAAGGTTTTTGCAACTTCCTGTTTATACATATATGGTGTAGTTTATGTCATGACTTTCTAAATGGAATGACAACTTGAATTAAATCTTGTCATGGTTGAACTTTCTTGGCTATCTTGATCCTGCTCGAAAAAATGCTAAATATGAAAGTTAAGTGCTAAAGCTCAAAAAGTGATTGTTGAGAAAAGCAAGATCAAGGTTATGTACTGTCGCACCTCTTTTTTACGAGATTGCTTATCATTGCACTATGATATGAACTTGGAAGAGGTTGTGTATGACCGAAACCATGAAACCTTAAGATTGTGATTGCTTGGCATGGTTGAAAAGTAAGGCCGATGGTGCATGTAATTCCTTACAATTGTTATTGTTGCAATCAAAGTAATGAATCAGTTTTTCAAAGCACAAATAAAGTGCACAAAAAATCAATATTTTAAGGTTTTAAGATTGTTGAGAAAGAGAGATCATGCCATGCAAAAAATCGTTAATAGTACTTGATTTCTAGTTATGCTTACTCTACATTGTTTATGTGTAGATTTGAGGGTGCAAGTACTGTTGATAGCATGACTTTGTGATCAAGTTATTTCATTTGTGCATGATTCATAATGCTCAGTACATAAAAAAAGGAAAACAACAAACATAAAGGGGGAGAAGTTTCTCTTTTGCTCTCTTTTTGCAATCTTGATGAATCTATTGTCAAAGGGGGAGAAGTTTGGAGCCAAAGGGAGAATTTTTGGTTACACATTGCACATTAACGCACATATTTCTTCTTTCTGTTAGGGGGAGTTTCTATTTGTCATAGGGGGAGTTTCTCTTTGTCATAGGGGGAGATTTCTTTTTAGATAGGGGGAGATTTTTGTTTTTCTTTGTAGGGGGAGATTTCTCTTTCTGTCTTTTGGTCACTTTACTTCTTTTAAAAAATGGTGTTGCCATTGTGAGATGAATGCCAATGTTCGTTTCCAAATGGTGTTGCCAATGTTTTCATCAAGGGGGAGATTGTGAAATCATGTGATGAAAAATTGACTGAATGGTGAAATTGGCATTGCAAAGTGGTTTTGGTTATGACATGTGTGGTGCTTGTGCATGTGCTATGTTGAGATGATTATTATGTTGGTGATAGCATGATGGATTTTGTTTGATGCAATGCACTCATGTGAGTGGTTGCATGGATTGACTTTGAGTCAGTCGTGGACTTGTGCTCGGATGCGTTGTTTGTTCATTCATGTGCAGGTGTTGCTCAAGGGCGAACGTGGTCGATGACGGGACCAGAACTAGGTTTATGGAGGAACTGAGGTTCAGGACTAGGTTCGTGGAGGAATCGAGGTCTTGGTGGTCAAGGATGTCATGCGACGCTTCGCCAGAGAATATGCACATGAAGGTCGGTTAGTCACGTATGCACAAAGTGGGCTGTTCATGCGCGCAAGATTTTGGTTTTGGCCATGTTGGGCCAAGTTGAGATAGATACGAACTCTTTCCATGTTGGAAGTGGAGTTGTAGTCAATCTCTGTGAGTTTGCTCTGTATAAATAGGGAGAGGTGTCCCCTGTTTATTGTGTGCGTTCAAGTTTTAGGGTTGTACTCTTTTATTTGAGTATCAGAACCAGATCAACAATAAAGATCCTTCTTACAAGTTCTTGGCTCGCATAGTTGATTGATCGCTTGAAGTTTTGTCCGTCAAGTAGTCACGAAGTTCATCACGGAGTTCGGTTCTCTGCAAAGGTATCATCTTGCGAAGGTAATATCTTTTGATCCGTAGATCCGATCGGATTGATTCTTATTGGGTTTGATTTGTAATTGAATCTAGTTTCTATAGTTAAAATTTTATATCAATCCAACGGTTAGATCTTCTGTAATTTGTGGTCTCCCAGATTGGTGTCCTGCTCGCCCGTCTGTTCGCGTGGTCGCCCGGATTCAGTCATCTTACGAAGGACATAACTATAGATCCGTAGATCCTATTGACCTGATTTTTTTTGTGTTAGCTGTAGAATTGAGTCTAGTTTCTACAGTTAAAATTTTACATCCATCCAACGATTGTATCTCCAATAATTTTAGTTTTTTTGAACTAGTCACCTGATTGATAACGTGCTCGCCCAACCTGCTCGCCCAAGTGCTTTTCTGGTCGCCCAAGTGCCCAACCTGCTCGCCCAAGTGTCCCATCGTCGCCTGTATCCTCATGGTTGCCCAGTGATTTATCGGTCGTCCAAGTGCCCAAACCGGTCGCCCAAGTGTTTCACTCGTCGCCAGATCGCTCTCTGGTCTCCCAAACTGGTCTACTGGTCTCCCAACTGCGTGAGATGGTCTTCCAACTTCGTAAACTGGTCTTCAAGCAATTTGAGTTTAAATTGGGGTGTTTAAAAGATCAAAAATTTGATTTTAGCTTCTGCGCAATCATTCACCCCCCTCTGATTGCTACGTTAGTATATTTCGATCCTACAGGCTATTTGCATCCAGATGGATTTCAGCATGAAGCACCCAAGACAAATAATTTTTGCCCGTAATATCCAACGCCATGAATTCATGTTTTGCAAGATTCAACATAGTAAACTACAATACATAGAAATGCAAATTATGAATTATAGTGTGCAAATTAAACAAGATAGAATAGGGATTAAAATAATACTTTACCTTCGAAAACGACGATCAAAGTATTTTAAGAATTTAGTACGTGAAATTTACGATAGCCTTTTAGAGGCGATCATGCTGATAACGTGATATAAAATAACTAATGGATTACTGAAAGTATGAACAATGTAGAAGTGAGAGAGAATTGTTTCTTGTTCTATTCTTTTGTGCATACAACCCTTTATTTTTAGGTAACATGAGAGGTTGAATTAAATAAAGAATTACAACAATTGATAATAGAATAATAATAGTATAGAAGTTTCTCCTTTAATGGATATATCTGAGTTTCTTCTAAAAAGATTATGGACATTCAATTAAAAGAATATTTCGTAACAAATGCTACATTTCACGTCCCTTATATGTTGCACACTGTAATCCAGGAAGATTACGACCGTGACACGTTCGTCGATGACCCGATGGGCACGGCGGAGTTTGAGATCGGGCACCTGATAGAGGCCGGCGAAGAGATGAGAGCCGTCGTCGTTCCGTCGACCTCGATGGCGTGGCGCTGAAGACGCTGACACCGAGCGGCCGGAGCTCGGTGGTGTGGTCCGGGGGCAAGGTGGTGCAGAGCCTGGTCCACAGGCTCGGCAACGTCGAGTGCGGCGAGGTGTAGCTGTAGCTTGAATGGCACGGCAATCCCTCGGCCTTGCGCAAGCCTTGATCAGTGAGTTAATAAGTCCAGCAATATGTGCAGTGCGTGCACGTGCACTACCAAAGCGCACTCGTTAGTGCGAAAGAACAGGTACCAGGATTTCAACGAATTTTTTTTAATAATATATTTTTAATTCGGAATCTCAAAAATATTCCACTAGAAAAAAAATTTCAGAAATATACCTGCGACAGGGGCCTAAATAGAAAAATACACGGGCGACAGGTGTCCGGGCGCTTACGTGGCTCTCTGTCGCACGCTAACGTCGCGACAAGAATCGCGGCGCTTATCGCATGGGCGAACGCGTCGACAGAGCGAAAAGGCACTGTCAGACGCACTTAAAGTGCTGAGACATGCAGCAGAATACTGAAATTTTTGTATTTAATATTTTTTGTTGACAATTTTGTTGTAAATTGGTTGTACATAATTGTCTGTAATGAATCGGAAAAATTATTTTATTTCGTTAGTGATCGCATTTCACTTAGGGTTTTCGTAACCTCGTAAGGTCCGCGAATATAGCGAAAAATGACGGGAAAAACACGGCGGCCTCACATAGCGTGGCATACCACTTCGCCTTGCGGGCGAGATGGTCGGACGTTGGCCCAAGATTTTGTTACCAAAATCGGAAAAAGGCACTTTCGAACGCTAAACGCGGTAATTGTGGCAACTTAGGGGTTTTCGTAGCCTCTGATAGGCCGGACATGGTCCGAAAAATACAGAAAAAATCAAGGCGGCCCTCGCAATGCGGGCTACCACTTACGTATGGGCGAGATAGTGGACGTTGCCTCGGCATTTTGTTGCTAAAATCGGAAAAAGCACTCGCGCCACGAAACCATGGAAACTTTTACGACGTCGAAAATTTTGGAACTTTTATGGAGGTTCCTGATATATCGGTGATATTACCATAAAAATTTCAAATGATTTGAAGATATAAAGAATTTTTAAAATTCAAACAATACATATATAAGGGCACATACAATCAAAGTTTAGATGATAAAATAAGCAATAGATTAGATGATATTACAAGGGCATTACAACGATGATTTAACTAACTAACGAAATCATCGTCGTCATGGTGGAACAAATGATCGTTCACCTATCTGGGTACAACCGAATGATGTAAGACATTTTACGCATATTACCCGACCTGTTCTAATATTGCGGCGTGTCACCTGACACCGCTCAATCCCTACTATGAACGAACTCCATGGGGATCCGCGGTGCTCCGGTATCAGCCGATTGGGTGGCCTATGCCGACGCTCCCGTGTATAAGACTTAATTTTTGGTCTTTTTATGTTGATTTCGCCCTCCCATATGGGCATGTCATCCCGATTCAGCGCCCCTATGTTAATACCACCGGTCAAGGATTTGTTGCGTGTTGCGGACCTCGGCGCTTTGCCTTGTCCTTCTTCTTCGAGAAGAGTAACCTCCCCGCACTTCTTGTGTGGTGGCGTTGGCGAGACATGCGAGACGCTACTGTTTCGCTCGACTCCACTATATGGTGCAGAGCTTTGTGTTGGGCTTATCCTTGAACAACCGAGCGTGCCTGCCCAGTCAATACAAGATAACCGCTTTGGTCGTTGCATAACACCGTGAGGCGTACTCGGGTTTGGCTTTTACAGGCGTAGTGGCACCACGGAGGGTTGCTCCCCGCTTATCCCATACAGAAGTGTGAGATGTGGGTGGTACGTCTCCTGTCCACCCAAATGAAGTACCAAAGACCGCTCATCCTCGGCCAAGGGGCACCCCAGAATCTCCGGTCCGCTAGATCACCGTGGTAGGTATCAACCACTGCCTCTAGGCCATGTACGCAAACGTCGGGGCTTTCGGGTGGCCTTGGAAGAGGTTCCTCCGTTGACTTGAGCACATTCGCAAGTGTCCTTTTGAACTCCTGTGTTTTTGAGTTTAACAAGAGTATGACGATGAAACTCACCGATTGGTTGGCCTTGCACACCGCCCCGAGCTCTGCCGATCTAGAAAAGGACATATCTGGCGGCCTCTCCCGGTGAAGTTCTCGGCGAGACGGGGTAGGCGTCGTGGCGGTTGTAGAAATTGTGAATCACGCTCGTTCGGCCCGTCGATCCATTGGAAGAAGCAACACCGTCGTTGTCTTGAGAAAAGAAAGAACGATGCATGAGATGGTAGTGTTACCCTGTATTGTGTGGTCACCAATAGTTTTACCTCGTAGGTGCGGCCACAACAGTAGTGAGCGCGGACGGCCGTCTCTCCATGGGTAGATTGCATCATCTTCGTCGGTAGGTTGCAGTCGCATTTGGGTCGAGGCAACTCGTGAGAACTTCGCCGTCGCCTTCGCATCCGGATATTGAGGGGATGACCTCGCTTCTTTGAGAGGCATTTGGTAGAACGACATTGTGGTTTGGCTGTGTTGGATGTCCACCCTCGGACTGTTTTATAGTGGTGGTGAGGGTTACTCCACACAATTACAGCTCTTCTTTGCGGCGTGTTGTCATTTCATGGCGTGTTGCAAGCGTGTTGTCATTCATGGCGTGTTGCGGCGTGTTGTCATTTAATGGCGTGATGTCGTCTCATTTAGTAAAGGCTGCTAGCGGCAGTAGTCTATCATGAAAAGTTGTTCGTGTGTTGTCGTGTCTTCTGGTAATTTGCTAGCAATAGTAGTCTATCGTATTTGGAAAAATTATTAAATGCTGTTATCGTGTCTTCTGGTAAAAATTGCTAGCAATGAGTAAAGGTGCTAGGTGTGTGACAAAGCGTCTAGGCGATGAAAGGAACAACTAAATCGTAGATTAAGTTTACAAAAAATACAAATGCAAGTGCAACATATTTCAAATGAAACACTTAGTACATAACATACTAGCAATAATAAAAATCAAAAAGAAACTCTTTATCGGCCAACCACGAGGCCTCCTCCTCGAACACAGTCCTTGATACGTCAAGCTGCGTGGCGGCGCGGTGGGAACCTCTATGACCTAATTGGGGCGTCGCGTACCGTCTTGAGTATCTGCGTCGGTCTTTGGCGCTCCGTCTTCTTGACTAGGCTCGTCGGTGGTGGCGATCCGTCTGTTTGTGATGATGATGCCCCATCCCAAATTGCGTCCGTGGAGAGGTAATCGGTGTCCTCCACCACGGAACATCGTCTAGAGAAGATCGTAGTCGACGGGGCGTGTCGAGATCGTCTTGAAGTGTGCACTGCGGGCTTGTAAAATAAAAATTGTTTTGAGCATGCAATGAATGCGATTATAAAAAGCATGCATTACAGGAACGCATTTGAGTGAACGCTGAGCGTGACCGCTCGCGGCCTGCGAAGCGGGACCGTCGCGAACACTGCAGGCGCACCCTGCCAGCTAACCGGCGCATCGGAGACGGTGAGAGAGCGCACCACGGCGGCTCGATGGCGGCGTGTCGACTGTCGAAACCTCAAGCGTAAAGGGTGGCGTCCTCTCTCGTCCGCGGCCTCTCCGTTGGTCGGTAAAGTGTACAAGGCTGCGAAGCTCCTGTGGCGATGGTGCGGCCGTCGATCTGCAAAATAAATTACGCATTAGTTAGCAAAATAAATTACGAATTAGTTAGCAAAATAACCTACGAGTGACACGAATATCGACGCGAGCCGAACACGGGATTTGCATCGGGAACACTGTCAGAGACTAAACCGTTATCACACGCATGGATCAAGCTTCACGGACAGCGATGGCACTGGAATACTGAGTCTCATCACAATGACGGGACGCTGAACACGAGGAATGGTTCCACTCTGTGAGGTTCTCGTGTTCGACGCCCACGCCGAGGGCTACGCCGGCCCATCGTGATGAGATGCTTGGTCTACGGCTATGTGTTCCCAAAGGCACGACGTCCGCGGTAGCCCCACCCGCTGCTCCACTCGTGACGCCCCCGTCGTATTGATGTTTTTATAATTGTTAATGTGGTAATGCTATCTAATAACGCTATACTTATTTTTTCACCCACAGTACGAGGGAAGGGGCACCACGAGCACCCCCGCACGCACGATGTCGCTTTGGGCCGAGGAGGGGAGAAGCCTCGAGGACGCCTTACGCCGAGGATGCGCCCACGACGCGGCGGACGACCGCTGCATCGCTGAGTGGTACACCTCCTGACTCGTGTCCGCAGGAAGACACGCACTTCTCCATATGGACTCCTGCTCGCACGCTTTTGGTACGCTATGCCATACCTTTGATATAATTTATTTTGCTAACTAATTCGTAATTTATTTTGCTAACTAATGCGAATTTATTTTGCAGATCGACGTGCCGCACCATCGCCATGTGAGCTTCGCAGCTTGTACACTCTACCGACCAATCGAGAGGCCGGGACGAGAGAGGACGCCACCTTTACGCTGGGAGGTTTCGGACAACGACACGCCGCCCGAGCCGCCGGGTGCGGCTCTCCCATCCGGCCCCGCGCGGCCGCTTAGCGGGGCAGGTGCGCCAGTACGCCTTTCAAGACGGTCCCGCCCCGCAGCCGCGAGAGGCACGCTTCAGACGGTCGCCGGTGAGTAACGAAATGCACTGCTCAAGTGTTACAATCGCAGACATAATGCTCAAAACAATTCTTTATTTGCTACAAGCCCGCAGCACACTTCTTCACAAGACGATCCGACACGCCTCCCGACGACTACGATGACTGTATGTATGCCCTGACCCGTGAGGACTACCGTGATTACCTCTCCACGGACGCCTTTAGGGTGGGGCATCATCATCACACCAGACGGACCGCCACCACCGACGCAGGCCTAGTCAAGAAGACGGAGCGCCAAAGACTGACGCAGGATACTCAAATTTGAGCACGCGACGCCCAAATTAGGCCGAGAGGTTCCACCGCCGCACTCACGTTAGCTGACGACTCATGGGACTGTGTTCGAGGAGGAGGCCTCCCCTAAGCGCAGGCCGATAAAAGAGTTTCTTTTTGATTTATTATTGCTAGTATGTTATGTACTAAGTGTTTCATTTGAAATATGTTGCACTTGCATTTGTATTTTTGTAAACTTAATCTTTACGTGACTTAGTTGTTCCTTTCATCACTAGACGCTTTGTCACACACCTAGCACCTTTACTCATTGCTAGCGCTTTTACCAGAAGACACGACATACAGCATTTAATAGCCTTTTCCAAATATGACAGACTATCATCGCTAGCAATTTTACCAGAAGACACGACAACACACGCAGCAGCCTTTTCCAAATATGATAGACTACTCACTGCTAGCGCCTTTACTAGGAAGACACGACAACACACGCACAGCTTTTTCCAAAGACGACGTGACTACTCACGCTAGCAAGCCTTTACCAGAAGACACGACAACACACGCAATGCCTTTTCCAAATATGACAGACTACTGCTGCTAGCAGCTTTACCAGGCTGAGACGACAACACGCCATTAAATGACAACACGCTGCAACACGCCATGAAATGACAACACGCTGCAACACGCCATGAAATGACAACACGCTGCACACGCTGCAACACGCCGCAGTGAAGAGTCAGAATTGTGTGGAGTAACCCTCACCACCACTATAAAACAGTCCGAGGGGTAGGCATCCAACACACCAAACCACAATGTCGTTCTACCGCCAGCTTCTTCAAGAAGCAGAGGTCATCCCTCCTCAATATCCGGATGCCAAGAGCGCCGACGCTGTTCTGCGCCGAGTTGCCCATACCCAAATGCGATCAAGAACTCACCTAAGATGATGCAATCCACCCATGGAGAGACGGCCGCCACCTTATCATCATAGGCCGCACCTACGAGGTAAAACCATCGTGTCCACACAACATGGTAACACTACCATCTCATGCATCGTTTTTTCTTTTCTCAAAGACAACGACCTAAGTGTTGCTTCTTCCAATGGATCGACGGGTCGAACGACGTGATCATTTAATTTCTCTACAATCGCCACGACGCCACGCCGCTTCGCCGAGAACTTCACCCGTGGAGAGGCCGCCAGATATGTCCTTTTCTAGATCGGCGAGCTCAGGTCGGTGTGTAAGGGGCCAACCAATCGGTGAGTTTCATGCATCATACTCTTGTTAAACTCACAAATTAGTAGTTCTAAACAGTTCATCGCATTACAGAGTTCAAAAGGACACCGCGAAAGTGCTCAAGTCAACGGAGGAACCTCCTCCAAGGCCACCCAAAGCCCCGACGCTTATGCGACATGGCTCGGAGGCGGGTTGATACTTACCACGGTGATTTAGCGGACCGGAGATTCTACCTATGTCCCTTGGCCGAGGATGAACGGTGGCCGGTATTTCAACTGGTGGACCCGAGACGATTACCCACATCTCATGCTTCTGATGGGATAATCGGGGAGCAACCTCTCCGTGGTGCTACTACCGCCGTAAAAGCCAAACCTCGAGTACGCCTACGGTGTTATGCAACGCACCAAAACGCATATCAGATGATCGCAGGCACGCTTTTGGTTGTTCAAGGATAAGCCCAACACAAAGCTCTCGCACCATATAGTGGAGTGCGAGCCGAAACAGAGTAGACGTCTCCGCATGTCTTCGCCAACGGCCAACACAGTAGAAGTGCAGGAGGGTTACTCTTCTCAAGAAGAAGGACAAGGGAAGCTACGGCCGAGGTCCGCAACACGCAACAAATCCTTGACCCGTGGTATTAACATAGGGACGCTGAATCGGATGATATGCCCATATGGGAGGGCGTAATCCACATAAAAAGACCAAAAATCAAGTCTTATACACCAGAGACGACGCAAGATAGGCCACCCAATCGGCGCATACCGAGCATTAGGATCCCCATGGAGTTCGCTCATAGTAGGGATTGAGCGTGTCCGATGACACGCCGCAATATTAGAACAAGTCGTAATATGCGTAAAATGTCTTACATCATTCGTCAGGTATTTCAGATAGGCGGAACGATCATTTGTTCCACCATGACGAATAAGGCTTTCGTTAGTTAGTTCACACCGTTCTAATGCCCTTGTAATATCATCTAATCTATTGCTTATTTTATCATCCTAACTTTCGTATGTGCCCTTATATATGTATTGTTTGAATTTTAAAAATTCCTCATATCTTCAAATCATTTGAAATTTTTATGATAATATCAATGATATATTAGGAACCTCCATAAAAGTTCCAAAATTTTCGACGCCGTAAAAGTTTCCATAGTTTCGCGGGTCACGAGTGCTTTTTCCGATTTTCGCAATAAAATGCCGAGGCAACGTCCCTTATCTCGCCCATACGTAAGTGGTAGCCCGCATTGCGAGGGCCGCCCTTGATTTTTTCTCAGATTTTTCGGACCATGTCCTACCATTCCCATGGGCTACGAAAACCGCTAAGGGCTACATCATTACCGCTTTTGCGTCGCGAAAGTGCCTTTTTCGATTTTGGTAACAAAATGTCAGCCAACGTCCGACCATCTCACGCAAGATCAAGTGGTATGCCACGCTATGAGGGCCGCCGTGCTTTTTCCCCGCCATTTTTCGCCATATTCTATGGACCTTACGAGGTTACAAAAACCCTAAGTGAAATGCGATCACTAACGAAATAAAATAATTTTTCCGATTCATTACAGGACAATTATGTACAACCAATTTACAACAAAAATTGTCAACAAAAAATATTAAGAACAAAAATTTCAAGATTCCCTTGTCGTCGTGACATTCGTCAGTGCAACACTCTCCTCAGAGCACTTTCGTCTGCGCGACAGTATCGTTACGTCGGCGATAGGCGCCGCTTTGCCTTCCTATCGCATGTTACGCCGTATGACAGAGGCCACGTAAGCCCGCACCGCCGCCGTGTATTTTTCTATTTATTCGCCGCACGTCCAACGTATGGCTGAGGTATATTTCAAATTTTTTTCCGGTGGAATATTTTGAAATTCAATAAAAAATGTATTATTAAAAAAATTCGATTTCAACATCGATGGGTGGAGTCAGACGCTGACAATCGCATAACATCACCAAGGTTCTGGCCTTAGTGGGCCAAGACGACCAAGACGAAAAAAAATGGGTCAAGCACGACCCGACACGGAAAAAATAGGCTCGGCTTGCACGGCCCGAATGGCGTGCAGGCCGGGCCTAAAACCTGGCACGATGGGCCACCCGCACGGCTCGACTATGGGCCGTGTTTCGCAAGCACGGCCCTAATCACGGTCCGAATCTGTATTTTATATTTTTCAGGGTCTTTCTTTGTTCATATGAATTTATACTCTACATGAAAGTTGTAGAGAATTTCGAGACACATCTTTTTCATGTAGACAACTTTTCCATTTGAGCCACGTATGAATTTATAAAAAAATATTTAGTGCGCTGTGTAGTTTCAGACCGACGCCACATCTCTCGGTAATCTGTATTTTTCAGTGTCTTCTTTTGCTCACATGAATTTATATTCTACATGAAAGTTGTAGAGAATTTCGAGACGCATCTTTTTCGTGTAGACAACTTTTCGATTTGAGCAATGTATGAATTTATAAAAAATATTTAGTGCGCTGTGTAGTTTCGGACCGACGCCACATCTCTCGGTAATCTGTATTTTTCAGGGTCTTTCTTGCTCATATGAATTTATATTCTACATGAAAGTTGTAGAGAATTTCGAGACACATCTTTTTATGTAGACAACTTTTTCATTTGAATGACGTATGAATTTATAAAAAATATTTAGTGTGTTGCGTTCTCTTCCAGTTGCAGTGTTGGCCGGCTTCCGGCTGTTACGCTGAACAGTTTCAAACAGGCCTTTGGGCCGTGCTGGCCTTGATTTTTGTCGTCTGTGCTGGCCCGACCGGCACGAAGAATGACCAGTGCTGGCTTGGCCCGCTTCACGAGGCATCGGCACGACGTTTCTGGCGTTTCAAGCACTACCAAGTCCAACCTCTAGTCCAAGGGGTGATTTTAACGGTTAAATGATTGGTACTTTCTTATTTCAAAAAAAAATTAATTAATGTACAAAACAACTTTGAGCAATATTTCTAAGCTTTTTCACCGTAATACAAGGTGCACAAATTCTGAAGCAAGCAAAGGGGTAAGCGATCACTATCTACCATTTATTCATACTTTAATATTTGTGTAACTTAAAAAAAAAACATAAAAACACCTCTCAACAACTTTTCTCTCAAAATAAGCAAAATATTGTGTATCTCTGCATTTCTACAGTTAAGTAACTCTCTTAAATCACAAAACCATGTTATTTTGGGATGCATACACTCAAATTTAGAAGCTTTTATATCAATATCGTTTTGAATATTTAGATTACATACATGTAATCCATATATGTAGATTTGTATCAAAAATATTTTTATAATATTATAATTTTATTTTGTTTTATAAATATATACTGATAGTGAAGACTGCATTTTGGGGACCATAACGATAACGATGTCCAAAGTGGCTTTTTTTTTACCAAAGGGAATACTTTGCATCTTTGTTCATTCCATTTTTTCCAGTTAGGGTCTGTTTGGTAGAGCTCTAGATCCCAGTTTCATCTGAGATCTGAAACTTGTAGACTAAAATAAAATGAATTAAGTTTATATTTTTGGTCTAAAACATAAATAAGACGATCCATCTAAACACTCTTAATATATTCACAGCTCCAGCTTCACGGATCTGGTGAAACTAGGAATACCCAGCTCCACTAGATCCACGAATTTGGTGGAGCTGGAGCTCTCCCAAACACATCCTTAGTTAATTTGGCCCGACCCAAATTTCAAAGAATAACCGTGTTTAAGGGCCGAAAAATTGAATAATAGCCCAAAACCATGCCCAAACCCAGACAACCCGACACTTTGAATGGCACTTCGAGCTTGTGACACCTATCCCAAGCTGTCACACAACTCCAAGATACAGTTGTACTCTCTCTCTCAACCAGGGTGTAGGGTCGAGGATGCGCCTAGAGGGGGGGGTGAATAGGCGATTTACAAAATTCGATCGCTCACTAATCAATTCGCTCTAATCAACCCCTATGTCAAAACCTACTCAATTGTAATGCGGAAGCGATAACTAGGTTTTGACAATTAAAGCCTAAATCAACTAGGCTCACTAGTGCACTAACTAAATTAAGTCTCTACGCTAGAATTGCTAAATTGATCACACAAATAATACTAAGCAATTCTAATTCAAGCAATCAATAAATATACAATAGTGTAAATGCTTGAATGTAAATGAGATAAGAGACAACCGATATTTTTTCGTGGTGTTCGGAGACTTGCTTGCCTCCCTAGTCCACGCTGAGGCTAGCCCGACCACTCGGACCGCCCCGCCGAGCACCGCCTCTTTCCACTAGTGTGGTTTTTCACGCCGCCAGAGGCTCAACCCGAACCTTCACAAACTCCGCCGGGCTTTCACACTCGAGAGCCTCGCAAGACGACGCCACGCCGCCTAGAGTCGGCAACCTCCAAGAGTAACAAGCCGCTCCTTCGCTGAACTTCACCGGCACAACGAATGCGCCCTCGGTGATCACCAAGTGCAACACATGCACAAGGCCTCCTCAAGTGCAACACATGCACAAGAGGTACCTAAACCACTTCCTAATTGCAACTAATGCAATTAGTCTCACTCTTAGCTCAAGAATCAAATGGAGAAGAGCAACACATGCACTTCACTCCCACAACCTTAAAAACACAAAGAACAATATCATCAACTACCATTTCCCAACCCCAAGGGGTATTTATAGCCTCCACCAAAGAAACGAGCCGCTGGGGCTTCAAACGGCGAAAATAAGAAATTCTCGGTCCAACCGATTCTCCCCATCCGACCGCTCCTCACAGGCAACGGCCGGATTACAGACGGCGGTTGCACCCGCCACACCGTCACACCGCTACCAAACCGAAAGCAAAACACGTAAAACAAACGCCTCTGAAATACCACGCCAGACGGGCGGTCCGACCGGCCGGCCGTCCGACCGACTGGCCGGTCGCACCGCCTTAACTAACGCCAACAAGACGCCAAGAACACATCACAACCGGTGCAACCGGACGTTGCACCGCCGCAGCAGCCACGGAGACCCGGTCCAACCGCTAGCGCATTAGCCCTAAGGCGGCGTGACGCACCAGGCCTGGCCACACCGCCTTTCACCTCCGGTTCGACGGGCCAGGTTTGGCCACACCGCCTCGGCAGAAAAACTCGAAACTTCCAAATAATTCTCCGAAAACCAAATACACTTCTTTGAGCCTCAGGATGATCAACACATGATCATTTACCTGCAAAACATATTTGCACCAATTCAAATCATGCTCAAAGAATTCAACCGAATTATAAAACACATTCCGCAAATCAACACCTAACTTACGCGATCAATCCTCTAGCCATGTAAGGATCAACACATGATCCCGACACTTTGCAAAACACAT
Organism: Guadua angustifolia; assembly: GCA_036346375.1. Classification (NCBI taxonomy): domain Eukaryota; kingdom Viridiplantae; phylum Streptophyta; class Magnoliopsida; order Poales; family Poaceae; genus Guadua; species Guadua angustifolia. The sequence continues at coordinate 24,445 of JAYEVE010000591.1, read as the reverse complement.
TTGCAAATGCCAACACATGCTCTAGGATCAACACGCATAATTCCAACGCCATTTGCAAAACACATTTACACAACCGCAATCAACTCCAAATGACGAAAACACACCGCCAACAACTCAAGATCTATTTGCAAAACGATACAAATCAAACTCGAAGTTTATGAGATTAATCCCCCAGCCATGTGAAGGTCAACACAAGACCCGGTCAACTTGCCAACACCATTGCAAGCCCCACTCACATGCTCTCGGGATTCGACTCATAAACCTCACTTTATTCGCACAACTAACTTGCAAATAACACTTTAAACACATTTCATGCTTGAGCACTACTCTTTGCAACACATGCAAAAGTCTAGCTCCAAGCAACACAATTAAGGTGCATGAACTCTAATTGCAACACATGCAATTCTCTAGTTCCATGCAACACCAAAACCAAACATCACCTAAAACTAAATCACACGATGAGCTCTTTACTGCAACACATGCAAGCCTCTAGCTCCATACAAACACACAAACACGAAAACATGCTTGAGCTTTCCTTTTGCAACACATGCAAAACTTAGCTCCAAGCAACCACACGGTTTTAGAAAATGTTTTATGAACCAAAGCGTGAAGCTTCAACTAATGCAACACATGCAAAAGTGAACTTCACGTTAAAAGCCAACGATATAGCTTATCCTATTTGCAACACATGCAAATCAAAGCATAATGCGAAAACTAAAAGCAATGCTCTTCCTCTTTGCAACACATGCAAATCGAGCATAAACTAATAACAACCAAGCATAACTTCTAACTCATTCGCAACACATGCCGAATGGTTAAACCTTATGCAAAAACCAAATGGTTGAGCTTGAGTGAAACGCGGATTGAGATCACCAACACATGATGAAACTCAAGCGAAGAGGCAACCCCTCTTAATAGTACAGCGGTAAAACCTTAGACACAAAGACTACAAAAGTCCTTAGCCTATCTAGTTATACCTTCGCTGCCGCAAGCAATCCCCTTTGGGGTCTTTATGATCAACACTTGATTTCTCCCCCGGGATATCACTCGACTCCTCTTCGGGATCCATTCTTGACGCCCATCAACTCATGATGCCGCCCTTGTCCTTGCTTCATCATCTCATCCATCTTTGGACCTAACTCAATCACAACTCATAAAATATGTTAGTCCAAGATGCATGGTTGTCTCAATTATCTCTTGCACTCCATTAACACATAATGGATGCCTCTAGATCAATTGAGCACAACCCTAAATCAATTGAAATGATTATATGTGTGTCTTAAGTATAATAATGCAACTCATGCTTTATTATACTTAAGAACTATTCATTTGTCGTCAATTAATCATGGAACACCATCAACACATGATGAAGCGTTCTTTAATGATTAACTAGACAAATGAACTCAATTTAAATTATCATTTAAATTGATTCTTCAAGTTAGAGTGTGAACTCCCCCTAAATATGTGCATCCATGTAATATATGGATTGAGAAACATAATGCACATTTTGGTTAATATAACGGGGATATTCATACTTTAACTTGACTCTAAAGTATGCAACTAATATCAAGATGAATATGCAAGCATACCTCGGGTTTTCCATTTTTCAATGCGATGAGACTAATTAAAGATATGCTAGATAAACAAGTTAGTCTCAATATAAGATTTGTCATTAATAACAATATCGCATTAGGGGATAAACTCAATATAGGATTTGTCATTAACACAAGATTAGATTTGTCATTAGATTTGTCATTAACACCAAAACCATAATTAATGAAGGTTGAACTTACAATCTCCCCCTTTTTGGTGATTAATGACAAATCCAAGCTTAATGAGCACATTTGGATTAAAACGAACATATCGAGAGAATTTAAGCTAATTGAACACATATGCATATTAATTCTCCCCCTTAATCATATTAACCTCACTTTTTAAACCAAATGACATTAAGCTTCCTAATTCTCCCCCTTTTGGCATTAAACACAAAAAATGGAAAACTAAAAGATTAACTTGAAAAACATTCTCCCCTTTTTGGCAAACATATATCATTAATAAGATTTATCATTATCTCCCCCTTTTTGGTTATTCAATTTGATCTCCCCCTTTGTGGCAATAAACATTCATATACAAGTTTAAGCAATCTACCCCTTTTTGGCATTAAAGAGATCTATCATTATTTCCCCCTTTTTGGCATTTTAACCAATTTATTTAATGAAGGTCATACAAGAATTTAAATGAATACTAATGACCTTGGCAATGAATTTGAAGAACTTAAGCCAAATGAAAAGATAGGCAATGAAATCCCAAATGAAAAGGATAAAGAAGGAATAAAACAAGTTTTTATTTGAAATATGGCCTGATACCAAAAGAAGAAAGACTCGAAAAGAGACCATATTCGGGATTTTGAATACCACTTTGAAGGAAGAATAAGTGCTTGCAATAAAGGATACCACTTGTAAAGCTAAGCACTTTGCAAATATGGATACCACTTGTAAATACAAATAAGCATAAAGAGCAAAGAAGGGGTATCGCTCGGTTTATTTGAAACACATTCAAATAATTCTAATACCATCTGTAGAAATAAGCATAGAAGGCAAGGAAAGGGTATCACACGGGTTATTTGAAACACATTCAAATAACGCACTCCTCATTTTAGTAGGCTTTGCAATTTTTCAACATGATTCTCTTGAAGAATCCGACAATTTGCCTAAACGGGTTAACGAGGAACCCAAAAGAATAAATAGATACCACTTGAGACAATAGATACCACTTGTAAAATTAATCTCAAGGGTTTTGCTTGAAGATCCAAAAGAAATGAGCATTTGCAAGTTTTTTTTTAATGAAGACCAATGCTCAACAAGAGATTTTCCTCTTTTATGTATTTCAACACATAAAGAATCTCACACAGAGAATTCTTAAGCGGTTAAACTTACAATGCAAGCTTGCGAGGAAAAATCTTACTCAAGAATGTGGGTATCGAAAAGATACTACAAAGAGGCAATAAACATACCACTTGTAAAAAATAAATGAATTTACTGATACCACTTAAAAGAGAATTCAAATAATCAAGGATATCAAATAAAATGAACAATAAGAACCATGATACCACTTGAAGAAAAGAATCTCAATTATACCACTTGTAAGCATATGCATAAATAAAGGCTCGATTTTGATACCACTTAGAATCAACTCACACAGAATTGATACCACTTGAAAGAATAATCGATAACATCGATAGGTATCAGAGCAATATAATCAGAGCATCATACACTTACGGGTATTGAAAGCTCAAAAGGAAACAAGAAGAATCGTTAAAATCCAAAAGATTTAGTATCAGAGCACAATAAAGATATGACTTCACTTGGAAGCAATTAAGTGCCCAAAACTTGCAATGAATAAACTCCCCAAGATATTCAACAAGTGAATTATGGAGTTACTTGCATTTGAATTGCACAAGTTTTGTCTTTTCAAAAGATCAAGTGAATATCGCCTTTGAAAACAATTAAATGCTCATAACTGATACCACTTGGAAATCCTTTCAAATGATTTGAGAAACTTTTGAAATTTTGCACAAATGAACTTTGGGATAGTAAGAAACTATTGCAAAAAGAATTTTTGCAAAAGGAAGTACCAATGAAAAGATATCCCAAAGCGAAGTCGAGAAAATCTGAAATTTCAGAACTCAGGTTATGGCATGGTCTGATCCGCCCCATGCCCGGGTCCAACTGCCCTGGCGGTGTAACCGAGGGGGGGTTGGACCGGCCCTCAGAGGGCCGAGAACTTCGACTTTTGCAAAATTTTGTCAAAACTGATTCAAATGAAGTCCAAAAATTATGAAATTTTGCAGAGACGAACTTTGGACTAATTAGAAGGTATTGCAAAAAGAATTTTCTCAAAATCAATTTTATTTTGAAAGATATGGTAATTTGCGCTTTGAGGCATAAAAGAAAATTGATTTTCACGAAAAGCCTCAAAATGCACTTCGGTTTGGATTTCATTACAATTCCTTTTCCATGGCTTAGATAGGTGTATCAAGATTGTTTATAGCCAAGATTTATGATAAAACCCAACTCGAATGCCAACATTTGAGCTATATGCCTAAATAGGCCATTTTGGATCAAATCAAATCGTTTTGAGCTAAATTTGATTTCAATATAGTATTTTCATTTTTGAAAGCTTGTAAAACATTTGAAATACTTAGTAGAATACTTTTACAAAGCTTTTCATAAGTTTGGGCCTTTTAAATATGATTTTTGACTTTTGGCCTAAATAGTCCAAATTGAAGAAGCAAAAGTCAAATTCAATTAACACAAGAATTCAAATTTAAGCAAGGGTAAGAAATATGGATTTGATTCTTGTGTATGAGTCTAAAATACCATTTTGAATCACAATTCTACACAAGAATGGATCCAAATGGAGAAACTCACAAAGTGCAATAATATGACCATTACGGGTCAAGTATAGTTTTCCGGCGAGTTTCAAAATCAAATATCTTTTGCTTGGTTGGTCGTTTGAAAATCTTTTGAATACGAAAGTTGTTAAGAATGACCAACTCTAGGATTTTCATTTTGGAATTACCTTCAAAATCTTTTTACATTTTATTCTATGAAAATTATAAGTTTAATTCAAAATCAAGATACTAGTAACTCGGATTTTGGAGTTCAAACTCATTTTCTTTTCAAAATAGATTTTGTGAAGTCAAAACCATTAAAAAACATTTCAAAAGCATTTGTATACATTTTAAACTAGTTTTTCGCAAGATTAGTAATAGTGTACAAAATTTTGACTTTTTGGCTAAATGGTTGATTTTGAAAATATATATATGCACTTATTATTAATATGGGCACATGTAAGGATGTGATACACATGGATATGAATTAACACTCCCCCTAAATGTGCCACGATTACACTTGCTCAAGATTAGCAATTAAGAGAATAGTTGAGAGGCGAGAGCAAGTGGTCATAACAAGTAATCTAAATTGATATTCATTAATAATTCATTATAACCTACACAAGGCTATAAGACATAATAGTAATCAATTTAAATACTTGTTACCCGAGATGGCATTGGCTCATGATGGACTTGATTATCTTCATGCTTGACATCACTTGTAGATAAATGTAATCCTTCTTCTCTTGATGTGCAAGCGTCCAATCCATCTCTTTATTGCCTAAACTTCTTTTAGGCGGTTTTTGGTACCCAATCCTTGTTGGGTCCGACAATGTTAGTCACAATAGACTTAGGAACCCAAATGGTCCTAATTTTAGCATTCTTAAATTGACTAACATTACTAGGAACGGTTTTGCGATAATTATTCCTCCTAAGCAAAATATTTGGATTTAAGTGAGAGGACTTAGGAGGGCATTGATATTTTGCAAAACCATTTCTAGTTTGATCCTTTCTAAGCATATGATAATTAAAATTATGAAAAGGCTTAGAGGATCTAGTATTTCTAGCAAATGTGTTGCTATTATTTTTCCTAAGCATATAATCATCATGATTTTTCTTATTCTTAGGAAATTTTGCATTTTTAGCAAACACATTACTAGAAATACTCTTCCTATGCATATAAATATTATTTTGAGCCGGCATAGGGGACTTGACAAGCTTGGCAAACACATTGCCATTCTTGTCCTTCCTAAGCAAATAATTTTCATTAATTAGAATAGGCTTAGGAGTTTTACCTTTGGGACAATCCTTACCGAAATGTCCTTTTCCCGCAATTGAAGCATCGCCACACTATTTGGCCCTCTCTTGACCGATTTGACTTGCTCCTTGCTTCGGCTTTGCCTCATTGTTGAAGTTGTGGCCTTGTTATCCACTTGATTAGGGCACACGGAGGCGAGGTGGCCCTTCTTGTTGCAAGCAAAGCACTTGATGATCTTCGAGTGACGTATGCTTGTGCCTTTTGTCTTGCTATTCTCCTCTTGGAGATGTAGCCGAGTCCACGCTTGTCTTGAGGCGCCTTGGCTTGCTCAAGATTTCATCGAGGACTAGCTTTTCCTTTGACGCATCTTTTCAAGTCATTTTCCAACCGAATGACTTGAGCCTTGAGCTCTTTGTTTTCCTCTACAATATTAACATCTAAACACATAGAGGAACTAGCAATTTTATTAGAGCAATAAGACAAATCATCGCTAGTCGTGGATATGCATTTATTAGATGAATTGTTGATAATTGGAATTGAATGAGGCAATTCATCATCTAGATTGCATTGAGTGGCAATATCCATACTAGCTTTACTAAATTCCTTGAAAAGAAGTTTCTCATGATTTTCTTTTAGAACATCATAATCATTTTGAAGTGATTCATGTTCTAATTTCAAAATTTTATATTTCTTTTTCTCCTTTCCAAGAAATTCATTGAGCTCCTCTAGCATATTCATCAATTCATCGTAAGAGGGCTCACCTTCATCATCACTTACCTCATTTTTACCTTTTGCCATGAAGCAACGAATTTTTGATGTAAGTGAAGCTTCGTCGTCGCTTGAGGCGGAGGTTGAGGTTGGTGTTGTCGGTTCATCACTTGATGTAGAAAATAAATCGTCAACCGACACTTGTTCCTCAATGCAATCCTCGATTGTTGTGGACGATTCAAATAAGTCTTGAAGTTTAATCCACATTGCATGAGCGCTTGAGAGGTTGCAAATGAGGTTGAATATTTCTACGCTCACAACGCTAAATAAAGCATTAGTAGCTTGAGCGTCGAGATGTAGACATTTCTCCTCTCCTTTAGTTGGAGCAATTTCATTTAATGGAGAAGAAATGCCGACATCTACGATCCACCATATTTGTGGGCTCATGGATTTAAAATGTGAAATCATGAATGGTTTCCATAGAGCATAATTTGATTCATTAAGCATGAGTGGATCGTGAGAGTGCACTAAACCTCTAGTTGTCATCCTTTTACTCTCTAAGCTAAGGTTTAAAATGAGAGTGACCGTGGCTCGATACCACTTGTAGGGTCGAGGATGCGCCTAGAGGGGGGGTGAATAGGCGATTTACAAAATTCGATCGCTCACTAATCAATTCGCTCTAATCAACCCCTATGTCAAAACCTACTCAATTGTAATGCGGAAGTTTATAACTAGGTTTTGACAATTAAAGCCTAAATCAACTAGGCTCACTAGTGCACTAACTAAATTAAGTCTCTACGCTAGAATTGCTAAATTGATCACACAAATAATACTAAGCAATTCTAATTCAAGCAATCAATAAATATACAATAGTGTAAATGCTTGAATGTAAATGAGATAAGAGACAACCGATATTTTTCCGTGGTGTTCGGAGACTTGCTTGGCCTCCCTAGTCCACGTTGAGGCTAGCCCGACCACTCGACCGCCTCCGCCGAGCACCCGCCTCTTTCCACTAGTGTGGTTTTTCACGCCGCGTAGGCTCAACCCGAACCTTCACAAACTCCGCCGGCTTTCACACCTCGAGAGTCCCAAGACGACGCCACGCTGCCTAGAGTCGGCAACCTCCAAGAGTAACAAGCCGCCTTCGCTTGAACTTCACCGGCACAACGCGCCTCGGTGATCACCAAGTGCAACACATGCACAAGGCCTCCTCAAGTGCAACACATGCACAAGAGGTACCCAAACCACTTCCTAATTGCAACGAATGCAATTAGTCTCACTCTTAGCTCAAGAATCAAATGGAGAAGAGCAACACATGCACTTCACTCCCACAACCTTAAAAACACAGCAACAATATCATCAACTACCAGCCCCAACCCCCCAAGGGGGTATTTATAGCCTCCACCAAAGAAACGAGCCGTTGGGGCTTCAAACGGGCGAAAACAGTAAATTCTCGGTCCAACCGGACCTCTCCCGGTCCGACCGCTCCTCACAGGGCAACGGTCGGATTTCGCCACAGACGGCGGCGTTGCACCGCCAACCGGAGCACACCGCTGCGCCAAACCGAAAGCAAAACACGAAAACAAACGCTTCGAAATACCACGCGCCGCGACGGGCGGTCAGTCTTTCCACGGCCCGACCGACTCGACCGGGCGGTCGACCGCCTAACTAACGCCAACCGACGCAAGAACACTCACAACCGGTGCAACCGACGTTGCACCGCAGTGCGCCACGGAGACCTGGTCCAACCGTCAGCGCTTAGCCCTAAGGCGGTGTGATCGCACCAGGCCGGCCACACCGCCACCTCCGGCTCGACGGCCAGGTCGGCCACACCGCTCGGCAGAAAAACTCCAGAAACTTCCAAATAATTCTCCGGAAAACCAAATACACTTCTTTGAGCCTCAAGGATGATCAACACATGATCATTTACCCGTGCAAAACATATTTGCACCAATTCAAATCATGCTCAAAGAATTCAACCGAATTGCGAAAACACATTCCGCAAATCAACACCGAACTTACGCGATCAATCCTCTAGCCATGTAAGGATCAACACATGATCCCGACACTTTGCAAAACACATTTGCAAATGCCAACACATGCTCTAGGATCAACACGCATAATTCCAACGCTCATTTGCAAAACACATTTACACAACCGCAATCAACTCCAAATGACGAAAACACAATTCGCCAACAACTCAAGATCTATTTGCAAAACGTATTAAGCAAATCAAACTCGAGTTTATGAGATTAATCCCCCCAGCCATGTGAAGGTCAACACAAGACCCGGTCAACTTGCCAACACCTGCAAGCCCCACTCACATGCTCTCGGGATTCGGACTCATAAACCTCAGCTTTATTCGCACAACGAACTTGCAAATAACACTTTAAACACATTTCATGCTTGAGCACTACTCTTTGCAACACATGCAAAAGTCTAGCTCCAAGCAACACAAATTCAAGGTGCATGAACTCTCTAATTGCAACACATGCAATTCTCTAGTTCCATGCAACACCAAAACCAAACATCACCTAAAACCAAATCACACGTATGAGCTCTTTACTCGCAACACATGCAAGCCTCTAGCTCCATACAAACACACAAACACGAAAACATGCTTGAGCTCTCTCCTTTTGCAACACATGCAAAACTTAGCTCCAAGCAACCACACGGTTTTAGAAAATGTTTTGCGAAACCAAAACGTAAAGCTTCAACTAATGCAACACATGCAAAAGTGAACTTCACGCAAAAGCCAACGCATATAGCTTATCCTATTTGCAACACATGCAAATCAAAGCATAATGCGAAAACCAAAAGCAAATGCTCTTCCTCTTTGCAACACATGCAAATCAGAGCATAAACCAATAACAACCAAGCATAACTTCTAACTCATTCGCAACACATGCCGAATGGTTAAACCTTATGCAAAAACCAAATGGTTGAGCTTGAGTGAAACGCGGATTGAGATCACCAACACATGATGAAACTCTGCCAAGAGGCAACCCCTCTTAATAGTATGACTAGAAACCTTAGACACAAAGACTACAAAAGTTCTTAGCCTATCTAGTTATACCTTCGCTGCCGCAAGCAATCCCCTTTGGGGTCTTTATGATCAACACTTGATTTCTCCCTCGGAATATCACTCGACTCCTCTTCGGGATCCATTCTTGACGCCCATCAACTCATGATGCCGTCCTTGTCCCGTTCTCATCATCTCATCCATCTTTGGACCTAACTCAATCACAACTCATAAAATATGTTAGTCCAAGATGCATGGTTGTCTCAATTATCTCTTGCACTCCATTAACACATAATGGATGCCTCTAGATCAATTGAGCACAACCCTAAATCAATTGAAATGATTATATGTGTGTCTTAAGTATAATAATGCAACTCATGCTTTATTATACTTAAGAACTATTCATTTGTCGTCAATTAATCATGGAACACCATCAACACATGATGAAGCTGCTCTTTAATGATTAACTAGACAATGAACTCAATTTAAATTATCATTTAAATTGATTCTTCAAGTTAGAGTGTGAACTCCCCCTAAATATGTGCATCCATGTAATATATGGATTGAGAAACATAATGCACATTTTGGTTAATATAACGGGGATATTCATACTTTAACTTGACTCTAAAGTATGCAACTAATATCAAGATGAATATGCAAGCATACCTCGGGTTTTCCATTTTTCAATGCGATGAGACTAATTAAAGATATGCTAGATAAACAAGTTAGTCTCAATATAAGATTTGTCATTAATAACAATATCGCATTAGGGGATAAACTCAATATAGGATTTGTCATTAACACAAGATTAGATTTGTCATTAGATTTGTCATTAACACCAAAACCATAATTAATGAAGGTTGAACTTACACAGGGGTGCACCTTTGGGCTTCAAATATACCATCCCCAATGGCATCCCTTCTGGGCCTACCAGCCTTACCCAGAAGCACCATGTTATCCTTACCTATTGTGGAGAGCTCTAATACCTTTGTAGGACAATTTTTTCTAGTCAATTTCACACACCATAGTTGATACTGGTTTTATGGTTCATTGTCCAAGTGTTAGTTGGTTGAAACTTATATTATAGCCTATGAAGAGGACCCCACCAGCCTACATCCATCTCATCAGCGTTCTCTACCAATTATATTAACACACGTCAATCCACCCATTAGCTAGACATATTATTCCAACACCAGCTCCAATTATCCAATCCATCAAACAATTTCAACACAAATACCCATCTTTCCAACCCATTCTCCCAGAACACATCCGATTTAGCATTTCATTGAAAATTAAGCTTTCCAATGCAGTGAGGATAATGATAATTAGATAAAAGCAATTAAAACATTTTTAATAAAGCATGATCAATGGTTTTGCTTGCCTGGAGTACACTTTGAAGGTATGACCTTGCTCGAAAACTGGTTCTGACTGCCAGCGGATTTTGGTTTTATCCTAAAAATTATAAACTATTAATCTACAGTAACTTATTAAGTATGAGTTAAGTGTCTAACCCATCCGCATTGTAATTTTATTATATGTAAATGCTACTTTCTATTTTAAATGTCATGCATGATTAATTTTTATACTTAACTAATTATTCTCTGCATGCAACTAATGCTGCTCTTTTCTATTTTATATGTAGGTAATTTATCCATTTATCATTTTATTCACTTAATGCAATTTCTAATGCCACGAGGTAATGTATGCAAGTATATAATCCATTCTTCATTTCTTCCATTTCCTTACTTCTTTCTCTCATTTTCCATTTTATGCTCACTGCCATTCACTTATCCCTCTGACTTTTACTCATTTTGGCCGTAGCCTTCTTGCCCTTGGTTTTTATCGGCCGAGCCTTCTTGGCTTCAGCCACTCAGCTGGTTGTTTGCTACTTGATCGAAGCCTTCTGGTGGCTTCTTGTTGTTTGGCCGAAACCTTGTCTTTAAGCCACTCGGTCGACCGATACTACTTCTTCCTCTCGGTTGCATCACTGGCTATTCTACTCGGCTGCTGCTCCCTCTTCCTGCCGATCCACTCACTGACCGACTCCATCTACTCCTCCCTTTCTCTCTGTCTCTTCCTCTCATTTGACAGCCCCCTGGATGAACCCTAGCTAGGGGTTCTTGAGCTAGCCTTAGCTCAAGAAGAACAGGGGGGTTTTGATGCTTCTTTTGCTTTGAGTTGGTGCTTCCTTGGTTTGATCTACGGCTACTGATTTCTTGAGGTAAGACTACATGTAAGGGTCTATGATGAAAATGGGACTGAACCCTAGGTTGGGTGGCGAGGATGTCGACACTAGCTAGCTAGGATGCTCCTCGCGAGCTACCAGAGTTCAGTCTCTTTGAGACCAACTAGATCGACTAGGATCTAGTGATTTTGCTACTTTCTTTAATTACTCTATTGGCAGAATGTGGCTTACTTGATGCTCTTACTAAATGGAACTTGGTGTTGTACTGAGGTTGAAGTTGACGGTGGCAGTGAAGAGGTATAGCCGAGCTCTTCCTTCCTCTCTTGGCTCGGTAGCTTCTCCTCCCCTTCTTGCTCCCTGGCCGGCCTAGCTCCTGGTTCTTGATCTTGTTGCTTCGGTCTTGTTGCTCTTGTGTTTGGGAGAGGGAGAAGAAATGGCTGCTGCTACCGATTCCTTGGTTTCGGCTGAGAAAGTGTTGGCTGCTCTCTTTCTTTTGCTTGGTTGGGTTCTCTCTATTGGTGAGAATGGAAATGGGGGCTACGCTTGGCTCACTCCTTTTTGGGCTGGCTTGATCGAATGAAAAAAGCTGAGCAAGCTAAGCTTGGCTGAGAATTGAAGCGAGATTCAATGCATGGAATAGCTGGCTAAATGCTGCCTTGGCTATCTCGGTTTTGATGAAAGAGGAAAGGAAAGTGAACCATATGAACTTTCATCTACACTGTTGATTCACTTTTTACCCTCACTGCCATTTACTTGTTACCATGCCACTCATGCTTGACTGGTCCTATACAAGTACAAGCTCACTTTACTCCCTTATACATGCATGTGGGTATGATCTACTTCGTTAGAATATGCACATGATTATGCAACTGTTTAATTAATGCTCATGCTTAATGATGATTACTGATTATGCATTAGAATAATAATGATGATTATGCTATGAACATGCTTAATGATGGGGTTAAGGGGAGGGTCCTCATATCTATGCAAATCATTTATAATTTTCTTTGTAGGTATGAGGCCTACATTTGTGCTGCTAACTATATGGAAGCATAGATAGTAGTTGTTGGTGTACTTTACGTCGGGTACCCTCTCCGCCACGGCCGAAGGGGCCGATGGTGCTGGCAAGGCACCGGCGAAGGTGGGCAATCGTGCCCGACGCCAGCGCATCGGTCAGCGGGCGGCTTAGCGAAAGGCAGCGATTAGGCCCCAACGCCAGTAACTAGGCCGCCTTATCATCGGGCGCAACAAGTGGGTACCGGCTGGTAAAGGGCGATCAAGCACCGATGCGAGCGATCGAGTTGCGGTGGATGACACGGGCGAGGAAAGCGGGCGACCAGCCCTCGACACCAGCGCATCGCCACGTGGTCACCGACGAGCCGTAAGGTACTCGAGGGTCCGCCGCACCAAAGTGGAGGCGACGTCGAAGGAATGGGGAGCCTACCAAGTCTTCTCCCCAACACACCATGTCGTAACTATTGAATACGCGTAGCTCTGCTAACGGCACGATAGCTTATCTCTGTGTCGTCCTGCACTAAACCCATCGCATACAAGTCGCTTCCCGGGCGGAGTTGGATGGTGGTGCAAAGAATGAGGTCAAGGGATGGGGCTACAATGATTGGTGTAATAAATGAAGTGTAATCAGTATGATGTCATCTTCCCACTTGCCCGAGCCAGCCCGACCTATATAAGGGAGCTTCGGTGCATGGGAAGAAGGGGACTCGAACGAAAGAGAGCACGGAGAAGAGCAGAGAAGAGAGAGCTCGAGAAGACAGAGCAGAAAGGGAGATGGAGTGAGGATCGAGCGTTTGTAATACACTCAAAATACATTAATGTATGTATGGTAGGACGAGGGTCATATCCGCATCGGGGTTCGAACTCGGTAATATCGACGTGTTCTTGCATTTATGTCTCTGTGGATCCCCTGAGAGCTCAGAGGTGTCCTTTCGCAGAAAGACCCTCTATCGAACCCCGGACTCCGCCTAGGGAGAATAATCGCAAGCAAAACACGCTAAAGGGCGCCGCTGTAGGGGGGTAGTGGTTGGCTCACCCTTTTGTCTCTCAAATAATTTCGATCATCCATCCGGGAGGATCTTGCTTCCTGAATGGTGGGTTCACGTTTCACGAGAAGAGCCAGCGAGGTTAGCAGTGCCGTAACGTAGCCCCAAGACTCCCATCGTGCGGGGACTGTCTCACGCTTCTCGGAGGGGGCAAGGCGTTGTCCTTCATGTAGCAGAGTTGTTTGTTCAGCGCGGTTAGCCATAGAAGAGGCCACTCTAGCCCAAAAACGCATGCCGTCTGCTTTTCTTGACCACCCCGTGAAACTTGTAGGAACACTCCACCACGCCGTGGTCATGGGACATCGCTTCGACAGACGCGCCCAGCCTGGGCGCTTGATCGCCAGTGCCGCCAAGATTCTAGCCAGATTGCGTATGACCGCACCCAAGCTTCTAGCCACCCGAACGGGAAGCGCTCTGGCTAGGAGGGCCAGAGCAAGGGAAAGGGCATACTGGACGTGGACCCCGCTGAGGCGGGGCCACGCGACACCGGCCAGACGCCGCATGTCCCCTGCACACGTGGGGGACCGAGAGGATGTGGAGTCATTTGGAGAAGTGCCGTCCAAGACAAAAGGCAAGGCCACGATAGCGGATGGCTCTCGGTGACGACAACCGCTCCAATGACACCCACCCTCAGATGAGGAGGAGGCCCTCCTCTCAATCCTTGGGAGTCGAGGTTCAGGCTCCTCAAGACGGTCTCCCGGCCGGGTCTGTGGACGGCGGGCTCCCCACGGCGTTGGGTGCTCATCTGGTAAGTGCGCCATGGCTATGGGTGAGAGGTTTCGCCCGACGTCCATCGAGAAGTATGATGATACCACCAACCCGGAGGAGTTCTTGTAGATATACACGATGGTGGTGCGAGCCGCAGGTGGGTCTGAAAAGGCCATGGCCAACTATTTCCCGACGGCCTTGATGGGATCCGCCCATTCTTAGTTGTTGAACCTTCCACGAGGGTCGGTGCACTCGTGGGAGGAACTGTGTGACCTTTTCGTCACCAACTTCCAAGGCTCGTACCCACAGCAGGGCATGGAGGATAATCTCCATGCCCTCTCCATGCCCTCGAGTAGGGGAAAGGGGAGTCGTTGCACGACTTCATCCGACAGTTTAGTTACTGTCACAACACGATCCCTAGGATATCCGAAACAGTCAGTTTATAGCCTTCAAGAGGCGCCCGGACCACAAGATGCGGAGAAGATTGCCACCGCAATATCACCACCACTTCAAGTCAGCTTCTCCGGCGCACAAGCGCGACGGCAAGCTCGGAGGAAGGTGTGTCCGTCCTACGGGCGGTCATGGCGAGATGAAGCCAGGACCTCGAAGGGTCCTGGCTCCACGAGAAGGAGGAAGAAGCGCGGAGCGGCTGAGTTTGGGTAGGTCCTAACCGCTAAGCGAAGCACAGGACACAAGAGTCTCGGTGGCCGCGATCATGCAAGCACGGTGAGACGATCGCCACAAATAAGGGTGGACCGCCAGAGAGAAGGAGGGGTGCTCTACTACCCGATCCATGGATCCAACACGCACAACCTGGCCAACTGCCAAGTTGTGAGCAAGATGGTGGAGCAACTCACAACGGCTCAAGGAGCATCATCCCCACAACGATTTACCAGATGAAGACCCCTGCCCCGCTGGCTTTCCAACAAGCGAGTATGCGGTGGCGACATACACGGTGCGTGGTTCGGCCATATCCCTCCAACACGGCATAAGCTGTTGATGAGGGAGGTTTGCGCCGCTGCGTCGAGCCGGGGCGTGTATGTCAAGTGGCCTGGAGGAGCCGATCACCTACGGGGCCGACCACCCCGGAAGCACCGCCTACCGGGTCACCTTCCGATCGTGGTTTCGCCCATGATTCAGAACGTGAAGCTTGGGCAAGTGCTGGTGGACGGAGGGATCTCCATCAACCTCTTGTCCTCCAAGGCATTCCAGCATCTCAGATATCGCAGCTAGAGTCGCTGGGCCCGCCTTGCCTTTTCTATGGAGTTACCCTAGGGGCTGGTCTTGCACTTCGGCCAGTACGCCCCTCGTCACCTTCGGGACGAGAGCAACTACCGTGACGGAGGTGGTGGATTTTGAAGTCGCTGACTCGACCTTCCCAGATAACGCCCGCCAATGCCGCCCGCGTTGGTCAAGTTCATGGCGGCGTATCGCCGGACTCGAATCCAAATCCAAACCTTCGTGTGTTCTGCGACTACCCAGATGACGCTTAGTGCACACAGTGCTTAACATAGATGAAATATCACAATCATACACAACGAATAATAAAAGCAACTCAATTACAAAATATAATCTATTGAACGACCTTAAGGTCGACCTTACACTTTGAGAAGCCTTGATGGTTTTAACTCCAAATAGGTAAACAAGAATGAACGAAGAAACGCTTGGTGACTCCCATCAATATGCCACAGCAACCGACAAGGTTCAACTCCTAGATATTCGCCTCCTCGTGGAACTTCTCCTCCTTCGAATTTGTAGTCATCTTTTCATCTGATGATTTGTTGTTTGCAAGGGGGGTGAGTACACACCGTACGCAACAAGTCATGCACAGAATGCAGTTTTATTACTACATGCATGGCTTATTCCAAAGGAATGGTCGAATGGTTCTTTTGCAATAAGCAAGATTCACAAATAATCATAGTAGATTGATGACGAGGGTCGGTACTCCTTGACCGGCCTAAGGTATGGCCGAATCGATTCCCAACTCTCAAGGCCCCGACCACGACATTGGTGTGTTTTGGGCGCCGACCGAGCGCAGACGCCCAAGCTCGGCCCGCTTCGAAGTCGACTGACGACTCGAGCTCGAGCGGGTCTCGCTTGATCCTCGTCCGCCCGAGATCTTTGATCAGCGATTGACTTGCGCCATCGGAAGAGCGGTCGGGATGACTTCGAGGCTGCGGCAAGCGTGGAGCGCTTATTTAACCGGCTTTCGCATCGCATTGAGAGCCACGATCCGCAGTTTCTCCCACCGCTACGTGCGTAAGGGATATAAAGACCAAGGATGCATGAGCTCAAGCATACCAAGACAAAGACTCAACACAACGCCGCTCCCGGTAGCTCAAGCAGAATCACCGCACTTCTTTGAACTCAGAACACCGCTTTGTACACCCACATAACGAGAGTCACCGCCGCAAGGCGATCGAGTAGAGCTATTACCTCGGACAGGGCTCGAACCAAGATAAACCTTTGTCTCGTGTTCGGCTGTCGCCTTGTTCACCATCACCGCGATCGGTTTTCTTCCTCCGCTCGAGCAACGCCGCCGGGTCCCATAACCTTCTCAATTTCTACCTCTCATTCTTGCGTTGGCGATCCCGATCGCCGACAACCGGGCGCCACCGTGGGGCCCGATTGTTTTGCTCTTTCACAGGAACGACACTAGGATCTCGTGAGCATGGCGCTTCCATCGGCGGATTTTCTCGTGCACGGATTCCGACACCGTGTCTCGTTTCACGCTTTCACCACCACCGCCGAGCAAAGACGTCTGCGGACGGTGAAGGCGCCGGGGAGTTGCGGATGACCGTGATCCGCAGACCGAGGACGCCGCCAGATGGTGCAAAGTTGCCATCAACCAAGCCTATAATCGCTTCCCATGGAGGCCTGTGGAGAAAGCCAAGACGCTTCGATTCACCCAGCGCCAACTGGGAACGCCCGCCGCTTATCGCCGGGTCGCGGCCACCCGATATAGGGCGAGGTCGGAGTTTTGGCGAAGCTCGCCGAAGAGCTCGACGGCCGCGATCGAGGTCGAACCTCCGCAGACCGGCTGCGACGGGACCCGCTCCCAGAGAAGCAACGACGACACGCCACGCCACAACCGTGCGGACACTCTCCAAGCAGAGCAGGTACCCCCGAGCAACGGACTCGGGCGCAGGCTCGATGCAGACGCTGTTTGCATCCCATGGGCACCGGCCAACCAGACTAAAGGCCGAGCCAAGCCACTCCCGCCGACTGGCAAAGAGACCAGCGACCTCTCGCGGGACATTCCGCCCAGCGCCGCAGGTCCAGACTGCTTATGCTACCCCATCTGGGTGATTCCCCGCGACGGCACCATGATCGATCTCACCGAGGTTTCGCCGCCGCCACCGACCAATCCGCAGAAGCCGGGACCTCGCCGGGCGATGATCACGCCGCGTACGGCGCCGTTCCGCCTACGGCCAGATGGCATACTCGGACGCCTTCGTCGCGGCGTTGTGGCAGCAAGACGGCTTCAAGCCTCGCGCTGACGAGCGCCGACGGGACTAAGAACCCCGACGAAGTTCTCGCCCATCTATTCGACCGCTATCCCGGCGCGCCGGAGGGGACGAGCTCAGAATGGCCAACTATCTCCCGACCAGGCCGGACGGGCCGCATGACCGGCTTTTTAATCAAGCTCGCACCTTCGGTCGTGGCGCCAGATCCAGCGCGCCCGCCCAATTCTCAGAGAGCGCCACGAGCGGCGGGCAGGAGAAAGACCGGATCGATCATCCAGGGAAGAGCGAGCCATCAGCATGCGACTTGCGGCGCGATTCATCCGCACGAGGAACCCGATCCCGAGCATTTTGGACGAGGCCGCTATCAAGGCCTTCAAGTTCGAGTCCGTGATCGACGCCTTACCGAGGATCCGGAGATCACGCCGAGGCTCGGCCAACAAACTTTTTTCAAGATGGCGGAGCTGTACGCATGACGCGACGACGCCGTCTGGCCTGAACGCGACACACACCAAGGTAAGCTTGGTCTGAACCAAACAGAGGCCGGCCCGTCCAACTCCCGGGGCGCCGACCAAGGCACCGCCTCCAAGAAGCGAAAGCGCGATCGCAGAGGCGGCGGAGGGCTATCGCTGGTGATCGTCTCGGCGACGGCCACCGAGGTCCTCAAGTCCGAGGCCAAGCTCGAAGACCTAAGCCTCGCCAAGGTCGACTCCGACCACCAGCGAAGAACCAAATCCGGCCAAGAGAGGCCCCACGGCCGGACTCCTCGACGCTCGATGTTCCTCGGCACCGGGGCCGAGGCGCGCGGATATGACGTAATCAAGTTCTGCCTTTTCACGAACGGCCGCCACGACCTCGCGGACTGCAGGCTTGGCAGAAAACTAGATGCGCTTCTACGATGGGCGCAGCGAGATGCCCATGCTCCCGGCGATGACGACCACCGACCGGGTGAATGCTTGGCTGCTGGAGCACGACGACCTCGACCGAATTCCACCAGGCGAAGCGCCGGATCGACGTTATATTAGGTGGCTCGCCGCCTACCACCCAGCGCGCTGAGGTCAAGGCCGCCGCGGACCATCTACCAAAGTTGCAAACCGAAAGTCTGGCCGAGCAGCCAGTCAAAGGGGCGGCGCCACCATCACTTTTCCCCCGTGAGGACGCTGCCCTGTATGGCTCATGACCTAAAGACCGCTTTTTGGTCGACCCCACCATCAGCAATACCACGGCCGGGCGTGGTCATGATCGACGGCGGCGGCTCTCAATTTCATCGCAGAGGAAGCGCCGACCGATGCAGCATTCCTGTCAAGGTCAAGAGCATCACCATACCATTCTTCAAATAGTGCCCGGAGCTCGACCACCCCTTGGGCAAGTTGTCTTGCCCACACCTTGGCGGTTCGGCTAACTTTCAGACCGAAAGTTAATCACCTTCGGCGGTCGAGGGTGACCTCCGCATAACGCCATCCCCGGGCCCGCTTCTGGTCAAATTCATGGCAGCCAACCATTATGGCCATCGGTGTATGAAGTTATTCTGCCCTAACGGTGTTATCACTGCGGCGGGCGACCTGCAAGCGGCCCATGGTCAGGAGACCAAGGCCTTGCTCGCGGCATGCGCCCCAACCGCGTCCGGAGTAACGACGAAGAGCGCCTGGCGAGGGCGGCGATACAACCTAGCGGGCAACAAAGGCCATACCGCCGACGAGAGCGACCCGACCAGTGAAGGCCCATGTCTCCGACGAGCTAAGTTCCAAATAGAACTGAGCCTCGCCACCTTCCTCCGCGCCAACAAGGGTATATTCGCCGAGCTCGCGGATATGCCCGCGTCCCGAGGGAGGTGATCGAGCATAAGCTGCAGGGATCCAGCTCCGACCATGCGTCAAAATCAACGCCGCTTCCCCGGAGAAGGTCGCGGCTATCAAGGAAAACCTTGATAAGCTTTTAAAGGTCGGCTTCATCTGTGAGATCAACTACTCAATGGTTGGCCAACCCGGTCATTACAGCAGTAAGAAGGAGGAAAGTGGAGAATGCGCCGACCATACCGGGTTGAACTCGCCCGCCTGGCGATAACTTCCCGCTTCACAAGATTGACCGATCGTGGACTCCACTGCGAATGCCAAGATGTGCGAGCTTGATGCTTACTCAGATACCACCAGATCAAGCCGTGCGGTCGACGATGAAAGCAAGACTTCCTTCATCACGCGCTGCTTGGCACCTATTGCTATACGACCATGTCGCTTGGTCTCATGCGTAATGCGGGGCTACTTTCCAGCCAGCCTCGATGACCAGACTTTCGAGCTCCAGATCGGGCGTGAACCTCGAGGTCTACGTGATGACATCATCGTCTAAGAGCTCACGAGGGCGCGACCACGTTCATGACTCGAGGAGACCTTTTCGCCAACTTGAACAAGCACAAGATAAAGCTCAATCCCGAGAAGTGCGATTCGGGCGCAAGATCCCAGAAGGTGCTCGGCCACATGATTGGGGGCTCGGGGTTGGTCCAAACCCGTGAGAAGATCGAGGCGATCGAGAAGATGGCACCCCGACCGATCAAGGTGTAAAGCCTCACCGCCGCATGGCCGCCTCAAGAAAGTTCATCTCGAGGCTCATGAGCGAGGGCTCTCTGCTTCCAAACCTTGCGCAAGCACGGGCTTCGAGGGACTCCAGAGGCCCAAATGATCCTTCGACGATTTGAAGGTATACTTGTCGACCCAATTCCTCCTTACAACACCACAAAGATGGTGAGAAATTATCACAGATCTCGGCCGCCACCCCCCACGCCGTTAGTGCTTCTCGTGGCGTAATCGGGTCTCAAAGAAGACCCCATTTACTATGTCATCGAGGTCTTACACGCCCGGCGAGCGCTACCCACGTGCATGTAAACCGCTATATGCTCTTCTCATGGCTTCACCAAGAAGTCTGCACTACTTTCAGGCGACTGGTCGCTCCAAGCAACTTCACTGGGGACATCCCGAGGAACCCGGAGGGCGAATAACAGCCAGTGGGCTATGGAGCCGGGTCAAGCTTCGACATCCGTGTCGTGAGCTCGCATTTACCATAAATCGCAAGTGCTCGCCGACTTTGTGGTCGAGCAGACGTCCACAAATTTACTCCCAGCTCCGTATGCGAAGAAGAAAAGCCCCTGCTCATGTTCTTCGGACGGCTCGAGGTCCTTCAATCGCCGGGCCGATCCTTATCCTCACCCCAGCTGTGACAAGTTGAGGTATGTCATTCGCTTCGCTTCCTCAAATGACAAACAATGTGGCGGAGTACGGGTTCTTTTGGCCGACCGAGAGCTTGCAAGGCCCTCAAGGCGTCTGGCCGCTCTGTCAGAAGGGCGACTCCTACCGTCATCAACTGGGCTCAACAAGGACTACCAATGCTCGGGAGACTGATGGCAAAATACCTCGCGAGGTGCGCGAAGATGGAGAAGTGGTTCCGTAACTTGGAACTCAAGCGATCCCCGTAAGGGACAACTCGGTCGGCGGACTACCTCTCCAAGCTCGGCCTCCAACGATTTACATCCCACCCGACGCTATCCCGAGACACTGGGCGGCCCTGCCGACCTCCGACCACGAGGTCGCTTCGCCATGGTCGGTGGTCCTCCCCCGGCCGAGGCCATCCACAATTTCCCGACCCATGGAAACTCGCCACCCGACCTCGCCCCGAGCCGAAATGTCTGCCGCAAGTCTGGTGACATCGCTTGTCGACGGGGAGTCAGACAGACGAATGTTTCCATGATCCTCGACGCGTGCATCTCCACGAGGAGGGTGGTACCTACTACATGACATCCATGCAGTCTCAGGCGACTCTTCAGACAGATTTATGGTCTGAAGGCCTTCCGCATGGGGTACTATTGGCCCTCAGACTTCAGACGCCAGGATATTGTCCGCGACCGCCGAGCACGCTAATTCCACGCCGGAAGTCGCATCAACCGCCTACGCGCTCTGCACCATCCCGCCGCATGGCCTTTCGACTCGAAATGGCCGACATCTCTGACCTTTTCCTCGTGCAACCGGGGTAAGAGGTTCTCGTTTCGTCGCCGCTTACACTTTCACCAAGTGGATAGAGGTGAACCGTCTCACCATAATCGCCGGGCGGCGGTTCGCTTTCTTCCGCTTTGTTCGTGGTCACCGTGTATGGGGTTCCATGCAAAATTATCAACGATAACGGGTACTCGCTTATCAATGAAGTTGTTCCAGGGTTTTGCGAGGAGCTCAAGATCAAAATCGCTGTTTCGTGGCTCACCCCAGAGCAATGGAGCAATGCGATAGGCTAACCGCAAATTGTCCAGGCCAAGAAGGAAGTTGCAGATGAGCTCGATCGACACGGCAAGGCCCGGTGGATGAACTTCCCACCGCCTTATGGTCTATTCGCATTCACAACGAGCCGAGCCACGGTGGTCCACACCCTTCCGTACCGTGTTCCCTTGATCGCCGCCCCACCTCTCGAGGTCACGCTGGCTCGCCAGTGGTGACTAGTCGATCAATGTGTCGATTTCGAGCACTGAACGGCCTTGACCTTACCTCGCGAAGAAGTAAGATGCCGTGCACGCTTTCGATCAACGCACACCAAGCAAGCTCTTCGCAGACATGCGTCTCGACGCAGACGACCTAGGAAGCTCCTTGTTGGGGACCCAGCCCGAGGCGGATCTCGAGGCACGCCCATCACTAAAGTCGCCGACGATCGGATCGCCAACCGCAAGAATGAGGTAGGGTCAAGGTTATGGGACCCGAAAGCAGCGTTTTTGTTCAATCTGAGGAAGAAAACCGACCGCGGTGATGGTCGAAGCAAGACGACAACGCCACGACAAAGGTTTATATCGTTCGAGCCTCCGCCGAGGTAATAGCTCTATTCTGCCGCCTTTGCGGCGGTGACTCGTTATGTGGGTGTACAAAGCGTGTTTTACAGCTCAAAGAAGTGCGTGTGATTCTAGCCTCGAGCTACCAGAGCGCTGTGTTGAGTGTCAGCCTTAGTCGTGCTTGAGCTCATGCATCCTTGGTCTTTATATCCTTCGCACGTAACGGGTCGGGAGAAACTCGCGGATCGGGCTTCAATGCGACCGAAGACAACCAGAATCGCCTCACGGGCTTGCCGCAAGACCAGTCATCCCGACGACCCGCTTCTTCCAAGAATCGCAAGTCAATCGCTAGATCCGAGATCCTAAGCGACCAGGATCAACGAGACCCCGCCGAGCTCGAGGTCGCAGCGAGGTCGAGCTCTGGTGACCGAAGCTTATGCGACAAGCGCTGAGGTCGAGCGCCCCAAGGCACACCCAGTGTCGTGGTCGGGCCTTCCCGAGTTGGGGAATCTGCTCGACCGCACGCCGCCGGCCAAGGAGTACCCAGCCTCGCACTAGTCTCGAGGCTCTAGGCCTGAGGGAGCCCCATGACGCACCTTGAGCCTCGAAAAATCAGAAAATCCTTCAGAGGTCTTGGTCTCCTTGGTCGAGGCTCAAGTGAGACCGCGAGGCTAGTCTTTGGCCCCGACACTGGCGACCTTCGACCTCGATGTGGTGCAAAGCGAATCTGCTGGAGGGCACCCGCGTGTCCCGCCTCAACCCTATGCGCCACAAATCGCTTGGCACGCTTTTGAGGCGCCAAGGGCCTGATTTCACCGAAGTTGCGATTTATAAACCTCAGCGCGACCTCCGCTTCAGAAAAAACTTGACCTTGCGCCATTCGTCTTCCAAGTCTCCTCGCCGAACAAGGTTCTTCCTCTCCGCAGACTCAAAACTCGCCACGATCGCCATGACCAAGTTGGGAAGGAGCACCTCGTCGGACTTCGAGGATGAGGGACTCGAGTCCACAGGAGCTCAGCTGGACCCGTTCGTGTGGCGGTTGCCGAGCAACGAGACTCAACCAAGACCCCAGGGACATTTAGATAAATCGTGACCGAGCACTATACCATCTTAGGCTACGGACCGAAGCAGAGGATTAAGTCGTCGGAGGTCCTTCCGATTCACGACATCAGAGCTCATCAGCACCGGTGCCAAACTCCATCCTTCTCCTCACCATCTTTTCCCACCTGTGCGAGGGTTTCTTGGGGATCCTCCCGACCCCCTCGCTCTTCTTCCGATACTTCAGCCTTTTCCGCTCCGGGAAGGACCCTGTGGTCGGATGCGTACTACCTAAGTGAGCCTGGGTCAAGTGGGCCTTTCCCAAGTTCCAGCCTCGGGATTCCCTCGGCCCATGGAACGAGCGCTGGTTCTACCTGAAGCGAGGCGAGACCGGGACTCTGGTGTTCGAAGGGACCCCCATCGCCAACCGCAAGAAGGAGACCCCGGAGCCGGGCGACCTCGAGGTCGACGAGGGGGCCATCGCCCTCATTCACATCATGCCCCTTGGGGCTCTCAATGGGCGATGCGATCGCGAACACTTCGAGAAATCGCGTGTCCCCTCTCAGAAGGAGAGCACCGTCCGCCGAGATCCGGTGCGACGACCGACCCGCGAGGTATCATCCGTAAACCTTCTTGTCCCGAGGTCCAGTTCGTGAACACCCGACCCTTTCTCGACGATTACTTGTCATGCTTGTCGCGAAGGAATCTGAGTCTCTGCACAATGGTCGAGATGTTTGGAAAGTGGGCGCATGTAGTACGTCGTCGGCAACCCCGTCTCAAGAATGTACTACGCCGAAAAGAGCGAGGTAAGCCC